>JBBPJZ010000326.1:0-23468 GCA_038089015.1 Chalciporus aff. trinitensis | reverse complement strand
AGGATCTGGAAAATGCACAAGAGGCCATAGCGGACTTTCACCGCTCAAACCCAGCTGTGCCCCAGGCAATCTCCATGGGATCTGTAGAATTTCTCACCATGTTCAAACCGCTTCGGGAGGAGGCTGTGAATTTCCCACCACCACCGCTTAGTCATCTCGAGGCTAGCGGTATATAAGAACTTCGCCTTAGTCGACTCTTCTCCCCAACCACCCACCCATTTACATTCATACCACTACAATGGCTGCTACCATCGTCAACGGCCTCGACGTCTTCTTCGGTCCCGTCATCGGCCTGGCTGCTGATACTTTCCGAGGGCTCCAAACCCTCGATATCAAAACTATGGTCTTCATTTTCGGGTTGGTGCTTTTGAAGACCCACCCATACTTCCTCCTCATCCCTTTCCTCTTGGTTGCCCCTGTTATTCTCATAGGGTGCTTCGTCGTCTTCTGGGTGTTCAGGTTCTGGGGTGCTTTTCGGGGCTTCGCAATTGGGTGCTCTATTGAGCGTTCAATCACTCCGGGTTCAGGATGGGGTGATGCACCTTTGCACGCCTATTCCTTCACCTTCTATTCCTACCCGGAGACCCGCTCTTCTCGCTCTATCAATCAACCCATTCAGCCTGTGGCTGACATTCCACCCCGCGTCTTTGTCTCACCCATTCCTGACGTACCTTTTATCCCTCCCCCGCCCTACAGTATCCCTGTGGCCATTCACGCCGTCAATCCGGACATTCTTAGTGAAGGCTCCACTCCACCCCCTTCACCAACAGTGGCCTCTGCGGAAGCAATCGAGGATGGAGGAGACGAAGAACAACCTGAAGAAGAATTTTAGGTTGCTCAGGTGCTCAACCCATAGGAGGGGGGTAGTGTTACGGTGCCCTCACAAGGCGCACTTCATTCATGGACTTAGCCATTTCTTCTCACTCTATGCTATCTTATCTAATCCCTTCAGGATCTTATCTTATGATCATATCTGATCACAGACATGTGGAATTCCAGTTCGTTGCCACAGTCGCCACCTCACTTCCACACTATCCCCATTTGGACTAATTACATTCTCACGTTTCATCTCCGTTTCAGTTACGCTCTACGCCTTGTGTCGCCAGGCTATGTGCACAGGTTTCGCTTCTCTTCATTTCCGCTTCATTTGTGCCTTACGCCCTGTTTCACATTCCTGTGCTGCCACCTCCTGTTTCACCAGGCTATGCGCACAGCTCTCTATTTCATATTCCTTATCGTCCAATCATAAAATCACCATACATCATACCATGTACCTTTACCTCTTATAGTCATAGTAGGGACAAACATGTACAAATAGATGTAGGACTATATAAACCCCAAGGGACTGACTGGGAAACCCCCAGTTTAGTTCACTTGGAGATTTCCTCTTCAACTGCTCTCTGCTCTCTGCTGTAGTGCCTTCGCACCTTCAGCACTTACTCTACTCTTTTACCTCTGGTTCTTGTGTAGACTTGATTCAACCCCTTTGGTTGTTTTGAGTCATTTCAGATTCCCCTTTCGAGAACACCTTGAGGTACTTGTGGTACTCTTTTGGGACTAGATCTTCTGTAGTTTTCTCATGAACAGGTTGTGGTATGGGTGCATCAAGCGCATGGACAGCATGATAACTGGTATAGGAAGCATTTCTTTCCTCGTGATCGGGATCCTGGGTTTCTATACTAGGCTTATCCTGGAGAAGAGGACATGTGGTAGGACAACGTGTCAGTGTGACTGTGCCTCATGACCAGTCTATCTCCGGATTATGCTTCTTGAGCCAGGAAAACCTGAGAATGAACGCATTCTTTCCCAAGTCAGTAACTTCAGCAGTGACCTTTTCCCTATGTCCCTGATATTCCAAAATTAATTCAGTGGAATGGGATATGGACCCTGCAGAGTTCTTTGTGCCGTCAACATTATACATGGGGATCTCATGTCTCAGCCGTGTTAACGGTATCTTCCGTGCCGTAGCCCACTGTCGATCTATGAAAATAGCATTTGCTCCTGAGTCAAGCAGGGCTGAAAGCTGTATAAATGATTGGCCAGATTCGGGACGGATCTTAATAGGAAGAAGAATTTCGCAATTTGGTTTTAGACTCCTCAAAAGGGAATCTTCTGAGATTTCGGTAATAGAAGGAAGTGGATTGAAAGAGGAATTAAGCCCCGGCGTAACGCCCCGGGCATGCCCATCAAGGGACGCCTCTGTCGGCAAGGTAATACAGGAAGTAGAGGTATTTTTAGATTTTACCGAATTTTCAATAAATAGCGGAGATGAAGAGGATCCTCCCACACACCCAGATTCGTGCAGAAGGGGAATCATTTTCCCGACTTCTTCTTTTCAAGGGTCTCAAGGTCTTTGAACCACGCCCTTGCCTCATCAAGAGACATTGCAGCAACGTGTTTCATAGTGGCGGCTTCTCTTTCTTCTGATGGGTTCTGATCTTCCTCCCATTCAGTAGCGGCAGTCCGTACGTTAGACGTTTTCTTTCCCTTATTCTTTTTACAAGAAGCCTTATGGGTCCCACCATAGTACTTGCATTCATCGCATCGTACTTTAGGTTTCTTACAGTCAACAGGTCTGTGCCCATCCTGACTGCAATTGAAACACTTAGTGGGTTTCTTTCTCTTCTGGTTAGAAATGGCGTTGAGGTCTTCATCATCAGACATTTCGACCACATCAACATCCATAGCATCCGGGTCACGCAAAGAAGCCTGGGCTGTGGTGCCTTTCTTAATATAACCCAGAAGGGTCTTACATTCACCCAAATCTTTCAGCAATTTGATAAAGGTGTCATAATTGTTTTGTTGCCCTTTCTCCATGATCACCTGAGAAAGGATGTCAGGGTTGACGTTCTTTTCCAGCAGCTCTATGTGACGAGCGTTATCCCAGCTGTCGAGAGCGCGATGGATTTCAAATTTAGTAAGGAAGGTCTCCATTCGCATGCTTCCTTGTTTCAGTCCTTCTATCTGCTTGCGGTGATATTCCTGTTCATTAGAGGAGCGGAAATGAGCAACAATTATTGCTTTGAATTCTGCCCATGTGTAGGTTTCTCCGTCAAGCATCTTCTGACTCATAGCACGGGAGAAATCTCCAGCATCGCCTCCCTTCATTCGACTTAAAGTGGCTTTAATGGAAGCCACACCGGGGAGTGCCAAGACATTCTCATCTCTCCATACTCGGACTCTCATCCACCATTCCTCAAATGCTTTTCCCTTCTTTCCATCATAGTCGCCTGGTTCAGACACGACTTTTGAAATTTTAGGTAAAGAGGGAGCAGCTGGAGGAGCGGTGGAGGATCCTGGGGGTAGGAGTACCTGTGCTTCAAGTTGAGTCACTTGGTCTTCCAAATCCTTGTTTTTCTTTTTCAGGTCAGCGTAAGCGTCCATTTGCGCCTCAAGGTAAAGTCTTAGTTCTGCTGCAAGGGTGGCAAGGTTTGGATCAATTCCTTTGCCTCCTGCACTCAAGGCTGAAAGAGCTGCTGCCATGTTTCCAGGGATGTTTGAGGAAGACATTTTGGACCTATTTCAAAGCGGAAGTTACTATTTATAAGTAGCGGGAGGGTTTCCTAAGTGAGTTGGAAGGGCATAGTGATCTAATAGAATGAGACCAGGGAGCTGGATCTCTTATGATCTTCCTTCTGAACTCGGCAGGCTTCTTTATATGCTTCACCCGTTTCTTATGCGGCTCCTCCAAAGCCGGCGTGTCCTCTCTTTCTCTTTTCACCTGCCTAATCTGCCGACCTATATCCTCTAATCCCCTAAAGTTCCTGTCTGCCCTAACACGATGTCCGGTATACCTCACAGAGGGTTCCGGCATCGGAGAGTATCCATGTGCAGCGGGTGGTTGGACAAAGAAGTTGTGGGGAATTTGACCAAGGGAAACGGGTTCCTGGTCGTTGGGGTCGAAGTCGGGTTCCGGGGAGCGATACGACGAGAGGGAGCTGCTGGTAGCGATGGTAGACTCTTGGTCGAACTCTCTGCTGGGGTAAGGATACTCTTTGAGGGTTCCTTCTAGTAGGAGAGCAGCGGCAGCGGCTGAGTAGGGATCGAAGAAGTCCTTGTCCTTGTCGAAATAGTCTTCTTCTGGAACGAAAGAGATAGGTTCGAAAAGTTCAAACTGCGCTAAAAAGCGACTGCAGGGTGACAATAGCCTAGAGGGTACACTGTGGGTCGACTCGTGAGTCGGGTTCCTGCCAAGTGGCACGGCAACCGGCTCTTGCCAAAACTGTTCCCCTTCCTCTAACAACGCCGGCACTGGGATCACAGATCCGTCAGGCCTATAAGCAACTGCTGCGTTGTAGAGCCCGTTCGGTTCGCCAAGTGGCTTCGAAGGGGTAAGGGTATTAAGGTAGGCAAGGATCTCACGATCGTTTGAGTACACTTGCTCGAAGAATGAGCCCTTCTGGTACTACTGGAGGAAAAGCGATGCACTTGCTGAAGGCGGTCGCGCTGGTTCTCGTATAGAGGTGATTCGAAAGGAGTTTAGTTCAAGTGAAACAACTCAAAACAACCAAAGGGGTTGAATCAAGTCTACACAAGAACCAGAGGTAAAGAACAAAGTAAATGCTGAAGGTGCGAAGGCACTACAGCGGAGAGCAGAGAGCAGTTGAAGAGGAAATCTCCAAGTGAACTAAACTGGGGTTTTCCCAGTCAGTCCCTTGGGGTTTATATAGTCCTACATCTATTTGTACATGTTTGTCCCTACTATAACTATAAGAGAAAAAGGTACATGGTACGATGTATGATGATTTTATGATTGGATGATAAGGAATATGAAATAGAGAGCTGTGCGCATAGCCTGGTGAAACAGGAGGTGGCAGCACAGGAATGTGAAACAAGGCGTAAAGCGCAAATGAAGCAGAAATGAAAAGAAGCGTAGCCTGTGCTCATAGCCTGGTGACACAAGGCGTAGGGCGTAAATGAAACGGAGATGAATCGTGAGAATGTAACTAGTCCATATGGGGATAGAGTGGAAGTGAGGTGACGACTGTGACAACGAACCGGAATACCACATGTCTGTGATCAGATATGATCATAAGATAAGATCCTGAAGAGATTAGATAAGATAGCATAGAGCGAGAAGAAATGGTTAAGTCCATGAATGAAGCACGCCTTGTGAGGGCACCATAACAGCTGGGGCCATGGTGGGACTGCGTCAACCTTGGACACCTGCTTGACACCATCACCACAGTATCCCTTCTTGTGGTTGAGGGAGGAACCCTCTGCCGAGTCAGGCTGACACAGAGCTCCCATTGCGGGTAATGGCACATCTCCTGCTAGTGCACCATCTGGTTGATTTCCTGGAGCTGAAACATGCCCTGGGCAACCATCGACCAGGATTTGCCAGAAGGATGTTGGCACAAGTGACTCTGACGTGTGGTTAGAGGAACCGTGAGTGGTCGGGAAGCACACCTTGAGACACTCACAATGACGGTCGGATGTGAACAGATGACGAGAGCAGAGTTGGGCAGTTCAGCAGGGTGGTTTTAACCAGCGCATGTGTTTCGGTTCGCTCGTTGCATCGTCCTTGTGTTGACTTACTGTGCCACTTGTCATCCTTGCTGTGCCGTCCTTGCTGTGTTGTCCTTGTGTCGCTCTATTGAGTGATTCACATAGGGAGATAGCTGTGATATATCATTGAGCTCTCCCACCTGACTTGCTGCCCCTGGGTATGATTTTCCGGCTTCTGGTGCCAGCCCCTGGGTAGCTTCTCAGCTCGCCTACCGGCTTGCCACCCCTGGGTATGACCAATCTGCCCACTGGCGTGGTTCAAAGTCACATGACATTTTTCCCGTGTGTCCAAATCTACCAAGTCAATGAAGGCTACACACTTTCACTATACATTTCTGTACGCTTTACTAGATAGAATTACCAAATACTTGACTATACCATAGTCTGGCTACTTATGTGAATGCTTTTTGGTACACTTCTGACACACAAAATCACTACTAGCTCTACTACACTTTCAGTACAATTTTAGTACGCTTTTTTGATACATTTCTATTAGAGAGGGATATAGCATATATCCTTACTATACTTCCAGTACATTTAGGTACACATTTTGGTACACTTTTGGTACACTGTCTATACACTTTTAGTACACATTTTCAACGCTTTTTTGGTACACTTTGACTACACAGCATTTCCTACACATCTGGTACACATTTACTACAGTTTTTGGTAACTTTCTACTACAGTTTTTGGGTAGCCTGCCAGAACATCAATATATGACAAGGTTTAGGGACTATCAAGGTTAGTGCACCAATTTATGGTGAGGTTTAGGAGTTATCGAGGTTAGTTTACACTACAACTTTGCCCAGCCTTGACCACAGCCACTACGCCTCTCCGGCCCGGAGTTGCGCGGACACCTGTCCACTTTGGGATGCACGCTCTCGTTACCCAACCCGCTCGCTTGTCTCGGCTAAGCTCGGCAAAGTTTCAGTGAGCTGAGCTGGTGAACTGATCTAAGAATTGAGCATGCCTTCACGATCACTGATGGATTTCATGACGCGGACATTGATAACTTCTGTTACATGGCGCAAGACTCCAGCATTTACTAGTTAGAGGTCAGGTTATTGTGTGCTGAACCTCTTTTCCGACCTGTCGGAACGAAGAGTTCTCCATGTCCTCCTCTTTCACTGATTCGAGTATCCGGTCCACCGTGACCCGACCAACTTGAATTTGGAATCGGTCCAATCGGCGGGAAAATATGGTCCCCGAAAACCGACTTTCAACATACAAGAACTATTTGAAGAAGATGCCGATGCCAGTGGAGACACTCATTGCATTGAACTAAAATCATCGCCGTTGATGGGCGAAGTCACCCAGACAGGACGGACACAATATACGGTAAAAAGACAATAGGTACAAAACGATTGATTCGTCGACGAAAGCGTTTTATTCGTGAGGATACAGACAATTGAGATATCGATATTTCCAGTGTTCTAGCTCATCGCATATCACTCGAAGTCTTCGTTCTGAACGACGAGATCAAGGCCGGTCAATCAACCAAACAGTCAGACGGAAAGGTAAGTGAGACGTACATCAGCGATGGGACCATCAAAGTCTCTTTCACTAAGCAACCGTCCATCTAGAAGTTTTCCGATGTGTGTCGAAGCGAAACCCATGCCTTTTCTTCGAAGGCTGATTAATACCCTCAACGAAGGAAGTGGCGAGGTTGTGAAGGTCTTGCGAGTGTCCGTCAGATGGTGTGGCCGGTTCTTCGATGCAATGAATCCATCGCTCTCAACATTGACGCCTTCCTCCTTCACATCTCCTGCATAGACACAGAGGAAACGGCACAGCCGAATGTATGACGCGTAATCCCTGAAATAAAGCTGTCCAGCGAAGACATTGAGCTGATCGATCAGGTCCCAGGGAGGGGTCCAGTCGGCAGGAAGAGCGGGAATGGTGTACAATTCGAGATCGTCAGAAGGCTTCATGGACTTCATTGTGTGGGGTATGTAGATGTGGAGATGGATATGCTTGCTCGTCCTGATATCGGACATTAAGTTATTGACTTCGTGGGGGCTGAAGATGACGAGTATCCTTTCGGCTTTGCCACAGGAAACAACCCACTGAACGGGACGCATATACTCATCAGTTCCGCCGGTAGATGAACCGACCGTTGTGCAGAAATCTTTCGTCGCCCAAAGAGATGAGCTCCAAACGTGAGGTTCCTTGATCGCCACAGAAGTGGTCTCATGACTCCGTATGAGTGGAACAAAAGCTTTGCTCTTTGAAGGGATGATGCCGGTCTTCACGAAGGAAATTACTTCCTGGTCGACAGAATGGGACACGGGTGATGCCTTTGGAGGCCGTTCCACCTGTCGCTCCCTCTCAACTTCGTGGACGACCTCCCTTTCTTGTTCTTCGTCCATACTGACGTCGCGCAGGGACGAAACGCCGAGGCTCATGCAACGCTCCCGAATCTGCGAGACTTTTAGAGAGGTGACATTCGAAGGATCGTGTGGCGCGTAGAGCTCGGCCAGAGTCTTGGCTTCGGGCTGGAGCCATTGCTCTGATAGCGATCGCGAGGTGATGTTACGCCTACAGAATTGGGACCAGGCATGGTATCGGGATGAGTGGTCCATTCCCTGTTGGGCCCAGTGAGGTGCACGTTGCTGAATGTCGGTGCAGGTCTCGTGTATTGTCCAGTGCAGGATATCCGAGACGTTGATGACATCCTCTGGTCCCTTCCCAGCCACAGAGCGGATGCTTCGATCGACTTCAAGAGGTGCGAAGAACATGATGGAGTGACCATGTCCAAGCTTTCGCATACGCATACACCCTAGAGCGGCGTGGGATCAGATTGGTGCATGAAGAGACACAACGAACGCACCCTGAGCCAAGCGATCCTTTGTAACCTTAGGTCCCAGGGTGACTGCTGCCCTGAACCCATTTGGTAGCCTCATGTCAGTACCTCGCGTGTGAGCATCATCGAGATATATGATGCACTGGTCAAGTTGTTGTGCAAACGGTGACGATAGCAGGAGTTGAGGACTCCCATCTCGTGTGAGGACAGTCAGCTCGTCATCCTCGTTGAAATATACGGCAGCAGAGGCCTGCTGAGCCAGGTCAAGCCAAGCCGTGGCCAGCTCGTAGTTCTGAAGATCCAACATCTGGGCGCCAACGTCCAGCAGGACCCGTATCTCAGGATCCTGGATAGTTACCGTCTTGAGGAACTCATGGGTGCTCCGCCTTTCACCATTTTCATGGGATGTTCGCAGGTAGAAGTTGTTCTCGGGTTGTAAGAGGTAGGTTAGAACGCGTGCATTCGTTCCTCGTTGATGAGCAGGGTCATGTTGGGTTATGGGCATCGGCAATAGATACCGTCCATCGTTCGTACCCGAGAACCCTATATCATGGTTCAGTTGATGATCATGGCAAAGGCATTGTCTCTCTCACCAGTTGTCAGCCGTGCTCGACGTTCTGCGAGGTCCCAACCCGAGGATGAAAGTTTCGAGGGAAACTCCTTGGCTGCCTTAGGGAACACGACCCTCGAGAGGTAAAAGTCGATTGTTGACTGGTTTCGAGAGAACAGGCGGAAAAGGTGTGTATTCCACTGCTCCGAGGACTTGATATTGACCCCACTTAGGCTCCTCAGGGAGTCTGGAACGGAGCGACACCTTTGGACCCAGAACTCGTAGTCGGATGATGGATCGTCTTGTTTCAGTAAAAGTTCGAAGCAAACCCGTAGTTGCTCTTCGCTGAGACCGCTGTAGTAGTAGGAAAGGCAAGTGAGGATGATGGCGACGTCTGGGTGCCCAAACTCGGCTCTTTGGGCGGGTACATCTTTCGCTCGATATGGGACGGCAAGCATGGTTCGCTTCAGGGAGAGCCCATAGTCTACGCGCCACCTCCTTTCTCTAAATGCGAACAGAAGAATGCCGGTGGCCAAGAGGCCGCGCAGCAAGAGTAAACCATTCCAAAGAATGCTCGTCCGGGAATATGCCTCCACCATCTCGACTGTCGACCGAGGAATGTCCTTCGAAGACACGAAAGAGCTGATCGCAACTCTGAGCTTGGAGGGCAGCTGCTCGAAGGAAAAATTGGGAAGGAGGCCAGCCATGACGCCTTGAACAATGCATGAAACCAATGCCTCGCCAGCATCGTCCTGCAAGATACGGAAGTGGGGGAAAGACCCATCCCGCAAGCATTCATACTCGACTCCAAAGGGGAACTTGTCATGGAGAGCAGCTGCGTACTTCTTCACTAGACTGAGGACTTGCTGAGTTGTAGTCCATCTTTCTGGGAATCCTTCCATGGGTTGCTGATGCCCGATGGTGTACACAAGTTGATATCTGACGTGGAGAATCTCGTCGCTTTCGTCCAAAATATCCCGGGCGTGAGAATGAAGCCACCTCTGAAGATCTAGCAAACGGGCTGCAGAGTCATTCACAGAGTTGGAGAGTGTAAGCTGCTTCTCCACACTCATGAGTTTGAGCGACAGGATATGCTCAGGTTGAGAAACCAGGACGCCTTTGCTCGACATGAGCTGACGGAGGACGACTAGTCGCCGAGGGTCGAGCTCGAGGGAGCGAGAGAATGGGAGGTAGTAGACAGGCCTGTTGACGAGTCCGCCAAGGCGATCAACAAGGAGCTGGAACATTTGAGTAGTCAATGCTTTAGGGACGATGACGCGGACCAGTTGATTGCCATCTGCAAGAGCAGTAACAGCGATGGGGACGATCACAGACGATTTTCCTTCTCCCATGTTAAGTTGCATCGCTGTATTATCCCCCGAGCGTGGTGATATCATCTGGAAAGCAACCTTGGCTTGCACCCGTCGAACAATGAAGTTTCCTTGCAACTGGTATTTAGAGAGAAGATGGTTAATAGGTATTCACACTCTTATGATAATATACGTACCTGGATTAGAAGCCAATCCGGATACTGCTTGGCATCCCACCCATCGCATCCCTTGCTCTCCAATTCTTTGTAGAACTCTTCAAGGAAGTTGTCCAGGCGCAGCTGAAGCAATCTTCTAGCATGCTGGAGCGCTAATGCCAGTTGAGCCAGCTTTATGAGACACTTCTTCCAATCATCGGAGAGTTTGATGGGGGAGCAAGAGGCAAGACATCGGAAGAGTGAATCTGCCGTAATGCGGGGCCATCCGCCAGACTGGCTTAAAACATGTTCGTACTTGCTTGTAGGACCAAGCTCCACCTTGAGATAATCCAGGGCTTCCATGAAACGATCCTTGCACTGGACGTAGTGCACTCGAAGAGTATCGATGGTGGGATGCTCTACCGCGGTTGGGACAATGAGAGACATCTCACTGCCAAAATGCCTGGCACTGTTACGGAGGTTGGAGGCGTACTTGCTTTGAAATGGATCTTTAGCGCTCCTTTGAACAGTAGCAATCAATTCCTGCAGTGGCGTGGATCCCACCGACGCGGTCCTCTCGATCATCCCACTGGCAAAGTCGGGAAGCTTGTCACAGGTAGGTAGCGATGGTGCGGGTCGGGTAAAAAGTAGCTTGGTGGTGCGGGTCCATGAGCTGCGAACGTGTGTATGAAACGTGGGAGTGAAAGAATATCGGAGGGAAGGAGCTGGTAGGGTATGCGAGCGCACACTCATCAGGATTTTTTGAACCCGACCGAGATGCTCCTTGAGCATCAGATTCCGATAGCAAGTGGCGAAACGGATCTGGACTTTCGACTTCAATCCCATGATATCGTAGGAGAGATGGCTCAATGAGATCTGTGGTGGACACTCGGATGGCCAAACCATGAGCAACTTGTCAACCGTGGCTTTGATATCCGACTTCAGTTTGTCATTATACGTTTTGAGCTGCTGTTTTCTTGATGTGCGGAGTGTCTGGCACAGTTCAGGAAAAGCATTCTCGAGGCAAACTTCAAGGGGGTATGCTGACTCCGTGATATAAAGGCGTAAGAGTTCCCCAGATGGCTGATATTTAGTGGAAAGATCATAAGAAGTGTAGGGTGGAGGATCCTCTACGCGGAACTGAGGACAAGTGTCAAACGCGACAAGTATAGGAACAAGAAAGCGAAGCTCTGGTGAGTGGTACGCCATCGCGGAGAGGGAGAAGAGAAGCTGAAATCGATGTGAGGACCTCTTTCCCCGTCGTAGCAAGTTGTACGCCTCGATCCATATGGATGGAAGATCAGGAGAAAGCCATGAGGGGTCGTAATGGAAGGAGAGGGATGCCTTGCCAAGAACTTCTGTCGGCCACGACTCGACGACAGGGAGTATATCCTTGGGCATTGCCGAGTTGCTGGAGGGTTGGTAGACAGTGCGTGCCGCAGTATAAGCATGATGTTCTGCGTCGGACGCCATGTCGACAACGTCTCTAGCCTGATACGCGACATCATGGTTTGCGCCAGCAGGCTGGTCAAAGCCTTCTGGCGGGAATAGATATGTTGCGCGGATAGCACTGCGCTCGAAAAGATGGACATCATGTGAAGGGAATTCGTCGAAAACACGAGGGTCCCGGTTTTCATAGAATAATTGGATTTGTTCGCAATGCGCCTTGATGGTTTGAGCGGCGATGTAGAGTTCGTGGTGTTTGATGTTAGCAGGAAGGTCGAGCCAGTCCACCTGTTGCATGGTTCTGAGGTGTTGCGGGTACCAGTTGCGGACTGGGCAAAGGGATGCAATCATACGCAAAAGGTCCGCATCACGATCGCCAACTTTGGTGATCGATAGGCAACTGGCAGAACGGAGCAAACACAGTGCTTCTTCTGTGCCTGTCCTGCCCGTCAACGGGTCCGTGCTATACCCGCTGCTGGTCAACGCATGCAGGTAGGCACGGTACAGCTTGTTCGTCAGGCTGACATTCCCTATCAAGCACCCAAGCTCGCTATCAATCCGATAGGTGTGGTACCTCATGCGTTGGCCAGGGGGATGAGGGGGGTCGATTTCAACACGAACGTGATGGTCATGCCTCTTGAAAGAAATATCACCGTCTGGAATCAGAACGCATCGGGGGAGAAGATCGGGTTCGAGCTGATGTTTCGGGCGAAGAACAAGTTGGTTGACGAGGCCGAAGAGCGTCCCGACAGACTGATTTTGGTCGTAAACCATACCACGGAGGTTACGAGATTGAAGATCGCCATCCGCATCAACGAAGAAAGAGAGGTCGTAGCGGGGGAGAGATACAGAAAGCTGCAGTGGTAACGGGTTTTTGGGCGAGGGGGATGAGGAGACGATGACCATGAGGTTTTTAGGAGCTTCGAGTGGCTTCAAAAGATTCGATACCATAGTCCAAGTCGCGCTTCGTATATCCACAAGACGATCACTACCCTTGCAGATAGAGTATTTCCCTCGGGTGCAGTGGATTTCCCAGTTCTCTGGACGCCGTTCCCAGAGCTTGTCGAGAGGGCGGATCTCGATGACGGATGTAGAGAGATTCAACCAATGTGCATGCCCCTTGACGAGAACAGCTGGTAAGTCGTCTTTCAACTTTTCCTGTGGAATCAACTCGATGACCTCGGTTGCCTCTTTGTGCTTTGCTCGTACAACAAGGTCCTTTCTCTTGAGCCTGATGTGGATCTGTGAGGGAATTTGAGCCCTCGAACTGATATGAAACAGAGGCTGAGCTCACCTGGTGATCCGAGATCATGCCCCGCACCAAATAAGTCATCCCCGGGAGGTCACTAGGCATGACGTCAAAGACTCGCTGCATTGCTCAGTCAGTCCCTCGTAGCTTGAATGTTGACAGTGGAAACACATACCTCCCCAAAAAGAAGCTGATACACTCGATGTTCTACCACTTCTGCTGGCAATCGACTCAGTGGTTTCCCGTCTACGAGAAGCGTCCCATCCAGCAGGTCGAAGTTCACTGCTTGTGCGCACTGGTCATCAACTTCCGCAGTTTTACATGAGAGCCAGCGCGAGTTTTGAGAGGGCCATGCTTTCCACTTGGAACCAGGACGATAGCTGGGCCAAACCTCGAGAATGGCAAGATCAATCCCTTCATCCGAGGTATCGGCATGTATAATATCACGCAGGACACTCTCAAGAGTCAGGGAGAGACGACGATCTCGTGCAAGTAGGAGCTGCGAATATACCGGGATGCTTGGAAGTTTGGCCGGGATGTTATCGTACACGAAGATGGCACACGAGAGAAAGACCTTGATCTCTTGGGGAGAGTTAAAAAGCACTCGAGCCGCAGAAGGGCCAACATCGAAGGTGCTACGACAGATGGCCGCCGTGTCCCGCAGAAGAGAGCGATGTTCATCATCTGGAGAAGCGTCCAGAACTTTTTGCGACAACTCTTGAACCCACCCATAGGTCTTCTTCCGTACAATCCCAAGAAGTCGAAGGGCCTCTCCTGTAATACCATCGTTCGGACTCGACGCCAGTAAACGGAGGAGCAGGAAGGAGATTGTGCCCATCGTCACCCCTTCCAACCAGCTGGCCTCAACGTCCATCACCAAACTCTCGAGTTCGCTTAGAAGGGCGGAGCAAAAGGACGGCGATCGCAACTCCTGATGCCAATCCAACTCCCCAGCGTCTGTAAATGGTCCAACTTGAGAAGCGGCCTGGGAGAACAAGTGGTGAACTTCATGCCGACGGAAGCTAAGTGTGCGATCACGAAGTTCGCGCAAGATGTTGAGCCATTGGAGAGAGCCACCACTCCGCAGGTGACCGAAGGCGATAAATTCGTGAATGGAAAGGTCGTGATGGCAGTCTGCTTGGTTGGCTAAAACCTTGTTGGATGTGTGGATGGTGGCGTCCACATATTTTTGAAGATTACGATATGCGCCGTCTGGGAGTGCATACGTGCAGTACTCTTTGACTTTGACACCGTTGAGCGCGTTGAGGGTGGGAATCTGAGCACCGGTGTCATAGCCATAGAAGGTCAAGCCATTTGGTACACAGATTCGATCCTCTGTAGTTGGAATGGATACGTGGCCGTAGTGGGTTCTGACGAAGGGTTTCGTCTGTGAAGCAAGGGATATTCGCGATCTCGGGTGCTTGACGAGATAGGACGACAGGGCCTGATATTGGTCAAGCAGGATGTACGGCTCCTCTGGTTCCGGAGACGGCGAACATATGTCTAGCAGAAGGTGGAAGGTAAGGGAGCGCCACATGTTGAAGGATACTGGGCATTGCAGTTCAAATACAACCAACGCCGCATGGGTTGGCCCAGCGGGCAATGGCCATTCATGAACCGCTATTTCCATCGTGTTGAGTTCTCCCTCGAGCTTACACTTGAGACAACGGTTCCTCGCATGATACTCTTCGCCTTCCCAATTGACGGCAAATGTATGTTCTGTGCGCGCAACCTGTTTTGAAAGTTCCGCGTGGCCGGAATTCGCCACATGAAGCTCAGCGATCTTTTGCTTGACCTGATTGTTTGCGGCAGCTTCAATTTGACTTTTAAGCGCTCGGTGAAAGTTGGAACTGTCGTAATAGCGAACGGCGAATGTGTCAGGAGAGACTTCCTTCGAAAAAACTGACCATCCGGGGTGGGAACGGGAGTGGCGACCGGCGAGGTACCGGAATGCGGAGTGAAGACGATCCAAGTTTGAGGCCTTGCGGAGTAGAAGATGTCGCAGTAGGCTTATGGGAACTTCTGGTGAGTAGTCTGCGAGCATAGGAATTGCCTTGACAGCTAGCCTATCAAGGGCAATCCAAAGCTCAAGTGTCGTTAAGAGCATGATGGAGGTATGCTCGGGATTCTTCGCATATCTCTTCTTCGCATAAGAAGAGTACTTTGTCGCGAGGATCTCGAGCTTCTCGCAGGCCTTATCTATATCCTTGACACCACCAATCCAGGCATCTAGTCCTTTCTCTACAGTTAGCTCAACGTCATAGAGAGCAACCCGGGAGTTGGCCTTGTATGCTTTCTCAAAGAACGCTGCATCCGTAGATAGGAGCTCCTTCAGTGACCCTCGGGGATGGTGGTCAGGTTTAAAATGAGTGCCAGTAGTGGGAATGTTTTGCGATGTGAGGGAGTTATGAATATGGGTGTGACAGTTGGGAAGCGACGACTGAGTATCCCGAATGAGGTCAAGCTTGGCAGGTGCCCAGACAGGGGATATGTGTTGTGCACTCTGCACCATGATCCACCGCTCGTCAAGGACTGAGCGGAGGTGGTTACAGGTTTGCAACGCCACAGCTAACAGCCAGTTTGGTGCAAAAGGTCCGAGCTTTCCTAAGCGCCGGCTGATTTTGGTGGACATGAAGTGAAGTACGTCGTTGGAAAAGTCTGCACGAGTTGCCCGCTCCGCAAGATTACACATGAAGGATATCAGGAGTGTCTTGTAGATATGGTCACCAAGAGAGGTCCTTCCAAGCGATGTCTGCAGGGCAACTCTGATGAGAAGCCAGACGGATGAGCGGCGCCAGGGCAATCGGGAATTGTTCCATACGACATCATCGCCTAGATGTTTGGTAATGCGAACGGTGTCAGCGGGGCGGCCAACACCGCGAAAGATGCCGGTAAGGAGTTCGGTAATGTATCGGGGGTGCGCCGTGTCTCGTTCTTCAAGGACAGTGGCCTGTGCTTTCTGACTGGTGGCAGCAGAGTCGAGGCTATCTTCATGCATGTGGGAGAGGAAATTTGCGAGTTCAGCTTGGAAGGTCTCGTCATCGAAGATGTGGTTGGGGACCTCAATGGCGGGGCCAGGATATGAGCAAAGGAGCTTTCCTCGCGTACCCATGACGGCCTCAGCCGTCGGAGACACCTCCATAGACTCGCAGAGGGTTGCGTGCTGTTGCTTCCTGAAGATAACCGCCGCGTTTTGGGCACGAATGAGAAACGCAAGAGTATCTGCATAACACGGCCATCAACACGTGAAATGGAGGAAAACCGAGAAACATACTCCCTACTCTCATTCTTTCGAGTTGCGATACAACCCCAGTTTTTTCAAGTTTTTCGTATTGGACACTCTCCCTGAGGTTGTCCAGCATTTTGGTAATGGGATTCCACTGAGGCAAATCTGCGCTACTGATGTGCTTGGTATAGGCATGCGCAGCAGCGCAGATTGCACCAGCTAGATTATAGTCGTTGAAAACAGTGTAATCGCTTCCTCCCGGAAGCTGTAGTGGACAGAACACATGGGTGATGATGTAGCCTAGTGCTCGATTGCCATCAGCATCGAGGACGAATTCCATGAAGAAAACAATGCGTAAGAATGGCTTGTGAGTGGATGGGAGGACTGGTGGATGGTGTGATTGGGAACAAAAAATATTTGTGGGGGGCGTAGCCTTTATCGCCGCTCGTCAATGAATGAAACAAACACCACGAGTGAAACTTACGGCACTAGTGCAACCCTACCAGTGAATCAACCTTTGAATCGTCCATCGGCCTCGTGGACAGATGCCTTTTGTAGAGGGCACTTGGTCAGCGAAGAACTCGCAGGAAGTATACATAGACCGTTACCCACCTGATGGCTTCCAGACAAGAATCTCATGCTGAATCATGGATGTCCACCTTTCCGGGAGTGGATTTGAGGTGTACCACAATAGTCTAACATGTGGCAGCGAACAAGTTCTTCCCTTGGCTCGGAAAATGAGATATAGCCCAAGCTGAACATATTAATACACACCTTGTCTCAACCATAACTTGGAACAAGCAGACTTGGAGACTAGCGGCCGGTGCTGACTCTTGCAGTGACTGAGCATTGGTTTATGTTGAGGCAGTCCGCAAGATGAACATGAACGTGTAGGCTTGAAGCAGAGTGAGCTGGGTCGAGTGATCCATGAAATTTGCAAGACGAGTTGCCTGTGAACGACTTGAACTTGAAGTAGGATTAACTGAGGTTTCTTGGAGTGTCGATGAATTTCAAGGCGTTGGTAAACTCGTTACAATCGTAATGGCCAATTTAGTTCAAAGAGCGTGAGGCAAAAGAGTCGAGGATGGCACTGAACGAGAACCTCCCTGAGCTGAGAGAGGGGGATGCAAATTCAGCAGCTACAGTGGAGTTGGGCATTAATGTTGTGGTTGGCACACGCAGGGGTAGTTAGTTGCAAAGTACTAATGAGAGTAGCGTAGGTGAATGTCGCCCTACTTCTGCTGCGTTCAGGATCTGAGGCTCGTATCAACACCTATCAGGCAAGTCTATGTGCATGCAGGAAATTACAATATTAAGTTAGAGACGAGAACTGTGTCTTATATTAGGTCCTTAGAATGAAAGATGTGCGAGTCCGGAACAACGCCCACTAGAGGAGCACCAGGTTGTCAGCTCTCATCGCATCCGAGTCATCAACCTGCCAGGCGCATGCCCTTCAAAGATCGATTAAGGTTCGCAAAAACGGAAACGAAGAGTTCTGGAAACCGGTCCCCCGTTCCCTGTCCATGTAGCGACCAGTTTGCAGGTGGGATGGAGCCATCGTTCGCGGTCTCGACGAGCTGCGAGCTTCCCTCAGGATCGTTTACGTAGACACAGGAACCGGCAAAGTCAGAGGTGCCCTGCCAAGATGTTCAGACGGTCGATAAGAGACCACGAAGGAGTCCAGTCAACGAGAAGCTCGGGGATAGTATGGAGTCGAAGGTCGTTACATGGCTTCATGGACCTAATGATGAGGGAAATGGATAGGTGGAGGCGGACATGGCTGCTCACCCTGATGGGTGGCATTAATGCTTGCGAGTCAGAAGGCTCCCCAGCAAGCGAGTTGGCACTTGTGGGGAGTAGTCGGCCAAGATGGGAGTTGCATGGACAACCACATTATTACAGTAATGGGGATCCAGAGCCCGACTGGTAAGGAGCACGATAAAGATATGTTCCGGGCCGTTCCTGTACGTTCTCAGCGTGCAGGAAGAGTACCCGTTTGCGAGAATCTCCAGCTTTGGACAATCTTCAATATCCTCCGTGCCCCCTGGGAAAATCATCCAGGTCCAGCTCTACCGCATGCTCGACATCGTACAGCGCGACGTGACAGTCAGCTTGGTATGCTTTCTCGAAAGAAGCACCATCGGAACCCAAGAAATTGCCGCGAGGACCTCGAAAGTGATGAGAGGGCTTAAAGTCAGAGTCCATATGGTTGGCTTCCGGATTTGTGAGGGCATTGCAGATATATTCTTCGCTGTTTTCGAGTGTCACCTCGACGTCTAGAGAAAGATCGAGGTTGGATGGAGCCCAGGGGACGAACATGCTTTGGGTAGCTTGCACATCCAGCCATCTCTCATTGAGCGAGGATCGAAGGGGAAGACATGCCTGGATCGCGGTGATGGACGGTCACTCGGGCGGAGGAATCGGCGTCCTCAAGCACCGACTGATTTTGGTGGACATGGAGTGGAGAAGGTCGTTCGAAAGGTGCTCGCGAATCGACTTGTCTGCGTGGGTGCACATGAAGAAGTGTATGAACCCATTGTACGAATCACGACCAAGAGGAGACCTTCGAGCGTCGTGCGCGGCACCAATCTGATAGGCAGTGATACAAACGAACTTCTCCAGGGTGAGCGTGTCTGACTCCGTATGACATCGTCGTCGATGCGTGAGGAGCTTTGTGATGTTCTGAGGATGGCAGGCTTCTCTTTCTCCCACAAGCGAAGGAAAGACTTTTGAGGAAGAGCGAAGGAAATCGTCGTTCATGTGGGCAGGAAGTTGGCGAGTTCGGACTGAAGGGTTTTCTAGGCCAAAAGGTAGCTGAGATCTCGCTGGCGGCGGGGGATAAGAGCATATAAGCCTGCTTTTGGTGGCCATGGCAACCTCAGCGGCCGGAGAGACTGTCATGAACTGGCCCTTGCGTTTCTCATCCGAGAGTAAAACGCAGGGATCATCTTTCGAAAAGGTATCTGCATGTCATTAGCATCAGAGAGCGCAGTAAAAAAGATCTTACCTCCTCTCTTCATGCTCTTGAGCTGCGACGCGACATCTACAGAAGGAAAGACTCCAACTACACGCTGGCGAGTAAATGCCTGAGCATTCGTCCCGAAGGGCTTTTGTGGCGCTACCCGGTGTGCTGGCTGAAATCTCGATCAGTGGAACAGACACCATCTACGAGAGCATGATCGCTGTGAATGATTTAACATACCCTGTGGCATTCTCAAAGATGGGGCACTCGGGGGTCCGTAAGGCAGTCGTTGAACGTTAGGTGCCGACGTCGATGACGAGTGTACGAGGGTTAAGCCGCATCAGCAGAAGAATAGGGACGTCATTTCCCCGAGATACGCCACTGGAGGCTGTGACACCCGGTTGCTGCTACAGAGTCAGCGACCCCGACACGCTTGCGAGATGTGCACATACCATGTTCAAGTCAGGGCGATGAAAGACGGCAGGTTAACTGGTATGATAGACTTCCGAAGATGTGCAAGAACCATCTCGTGGTAAGCGGCAGGTGAGGGGGTTCAAGGAGGACAGCTTGACGACAGCAGAGTGGCATGGAGGCAGGACCCTGACACAGCGGTTCGCATTGGCGTCCAGAGACAAGTTGCCATGGCCTGGCGGAGGCGAGACACTGTTCAAGTTGATGTGCCTTGATGAGCAGAAAAGGAAATTATGCAGGACCGACGGCCCGCTCCCTCCCGTTCCTCCGCTCGCAACGCTTCAAGTTGAAGCACACTGGCAGGGGATATCGAATGTCGACTTCACCGCGACAATTGGTAGTACGGACGGGATAATTACATGCCATGGTTAAGCTGGGCAGCTTCGTGTCTGGGAAGGAGGGATGATGTAGTAGTTTTGATGGAAACGCTGTCTTGGCCCCGGGGGTGAGTCTTCCGACGGCGCACAGCTACTTTGATCATTTAATCGTGTCCATTATCTTACATGGTCGCTGGTACACACGAAGGATGTCTGCAAGGGTCTTCTGTACTACGGCCCGGGCGGGGACCGTGGCAGGGTTAATGTGATTCAGATTGACACGGACATGAGTAGACGCCGCCGTGAGCACCTACCAACTTGAAGTTAGACTGTTTCCTCCGACTCGGAGTCCCCTGGAAGCTGACCACTCGGGGGGTAGGTCCTTCCACACTTAGCAGACACAAGCTGGGCTTAGCTCGTATGCCTTGTCATGCCCTGAAAACCTTTCCCGTCTTCTCCCAATCTCTCCGGATAATCCATGTCAAATATGTTTGTTCACTAAGCGAACAACGACCATGCAGAAGTATGAGTCCAAATCTTCGCTTGATCCCCGTTTGCATGTAAACTTCAACGTCCGAAGTGAACAGGGTTGGATCTTCAGTCTCCGGTTCTCGCTAAACGCGGCTAGGGCCCTGCTTTGCGCGAACCTCAATCTCTGGGCCTCGCTTGCATGTTTCCAGCCCCACTCTTGCATGCATCAAACCCCGAGCAGATACACCCTTTTGCATGTCAATCTGCCGCACTGAAAGCAAGTTACCACTGACCGATCATTAATAGGGAGTGGGGAGCTCTGGGAAGTGATTCCCCTGTGTGCGTGCAACCTCAAACAAAGCGGGAATGGTCGAGAGGTGTAGAAATTGCAATATCAATGCTGAGGCCAGAGCTTGACCAAAGGTCGGGTGCCAGCCATACAAGACATGCACTACGTACGTTGAGATGCGACCAGGAAAAAGGGTTGATTCGTCAAAGAAATCATGCATTCAGGCAATGAGTCAAGTCCGCTAAGTATCGGTATTCAATAGCAGTTCCGTGTTTGCATGCATTCAACACCATCACTCCGACTCAGAGTCATCGTTCTAGATGGCTTTCGTCAGTCCTTGGACAATTAGGTCATAAAAGTAACTGAAACGCACACTGACGTCGACGTCGAAGTCTCTTTCGCTCAGTAACCGCCCGTCAAGAAGCTTTCCAATATGTGATGGAGCGAAACGCATCCCTTTTCTTCGAAGGCCAATCAACTTCCTCAACGCAGGCAGAGGTGAACTCGTGAATGTCTTGTCCGTGGTTTGCATGTAGACTGGTCGATTCACGGGGGCGATGAATCCGTCGCTCTGGACCTCGATACCTTCTTCATCTTGTAAATCCCTTGAGTACACACAAAGGAAATGACACAGTCGGATGTAAGTTGCGTAGTCGCTGAAGTAGAGTTGTCCCGCGAACACATTGAGCTGATCAATAAGCGCCAATGGAGGCGCCCAGGCAGCGCGAAGTGCAGGAATGCTGTACAGTTTGAGATCGTCGCACGGCTTCATAGACTTGGTGGTCCGGGGGGTGTACAGATGGAGATGGACTTGGTCGTTCAGCCTAATGCTCGGCATCAAGCGATCGACTTCATAAGGGCTTAGAAGAACGAGGACGTCCTGGTGAGCCTTCTTCCCGGAAACAACCCAATGGGCTGGACGCAAATACTCGTCCATCCTTCCAGTCGTTGAGCTAACTGTCATCCAGAAGTCCTTCGTAGCCAACACAAAGGGACTCCAAACCTGGGCTTCACTGGCTACCGCCGAGGTTCTTTGGAGCGTATCCAGGATTGGGAAAAAGACATTGCTTTGTGCAGGAATGATGCCCGTCTTCACAAAAGAGACGACATCTTGATGAAGGAAATGACTCGCAGGGGATGCCCTCGGAGGTCGCTCCACTTGTCTCTCCCTCTCGATCTCATGAGTCACTTCTCTTTCCTGCTCCTCGTCTATACTGACGTCACGGATTGACAGAACTCCGAGGCTTTGGCAACGTTCGCGTATCTTGGGTACTTGAAGAGCAGCGGGATTCGAAGGATGGTTGGGGGAATAGAGAGAAACGAGTGATTTTGCTTCTGGCTGGAGCCATTCATTGGATAGTCCCTGCGCGGTGATCTCATTCTCGCAGAAACGAGACCAGATGCGGTACCTGGACGTGTGGTCTACTCCTTGTTGAGCCCAGTGAGCAGCGCGTTGTTGAATATCCTTGCATGTCTCGCGTATTGCCCAGTGTAAGATATCAGTGGTGTTGATGGTGCCCCCATTTACTTTTCCAGAGACAGCGCGGATACTCCGATCGACTTCAAGAGGTGCAAAAAACATCACGGAATGACTGTGACCGAGCTTCCGCATCCGCATGCAGCCTATAGAGACAAGAAATGAGATTTAGGGATCGTAGCAAACAAACGGACGTACCTTGAGTGAGACGATCCTTCGTCACTTTTGGACCCAGTGTGACGGCTGCTCGGAACCCATTGGGGAGCTTCATGTCGGTACCTCGTGTGTGAGCATCATCAAGATAGACGATACACTGGTCAAGTTGTTGCGCGAATGGGGACGACAACAGGAGTTGAGTGTTTCCATCGCGTGTGAGTACCGTCAACTCATCGTCGTCGTTGAAGTAGACAGCAGCAGCGGCATCCTTGCTACAGTCAAGCCAGGCTGCAGCCAGATCGTGGTTCTGAAGATCCAGCATCTGTGCCCCAACGTCCAGCAGAACTTGGATCTCTGGTTTTTTAGCGGCAATCGTCTCAAGGAATTTCCGCGTGCTCCGTCGTTCCCCGTTCTCGTGGGTCGTTAGCATGTAGAAGTTATTTTCTGGTTGTAAAAGATAGGCGAGCACCCGTGCATTGGTTCCTCGTTGATGATCCGGGTCATCCTGATTGATAGACATCGGTAGCAGGTACTGACCATCATTGGTGCCCGAAAACCCTGGAATATTGTTCAGCACAGAGCCGGATTCAACCCCCACAGTCAACCCTCACCGGTCGTCAAGCGTTCCTTATTTTCGGCTAGATCCCAACCCGAACACGATAACTTGGATGGAAACTCTTTGGCCTCTCTTGGAAAGACGACTCTGGAAAGGTAGAAGTCGATTGTCGCTTGATTCCTGGAGAAGAACGGGAAGAGGTATGTGTGCCATTGCTCCGAAGACTTGATGTTGACACCGCTCAAGCTCCGAGGGAAATCTGGAAGAAGGGGACAATCCTGAACCCAACTCTCGTAGTCCGACGTGGGGTCATCTTGTTTGAAAAGAAGTTCGAAACAGACCCTCAGCTGCTTCTCCGTGAGGCCACCGTAGTAGTATGAGAGGCACGTAAGGATGATGGCGACGTCTGGATGGCCAAACTCGGCTCGTTGGGCGGGAACATCCTTCGCACGATATGGGACAGCAAGCATTGCGCGATGTGGGGCAAGGCCGTAGTCCACACGCCACCGTCGTTCCGTGAAG
>JBBPJZ010000325.1:0-23472 GCA_038089015.1 Chalciporus aff. trinitensis | reverse complement strand
GGTTGATGGAGTTGATCAGACCGGGAAAGGTGGGCCCTACCGTTACGACCACCGCGAGCACAGCGCGCCAATTCTTTCATCAGGGGTACGTCAGCTATTGGTTGAGGGTGGTTTCAAGCGTATCTTGGCGACTCACGAAGCCACCCGTGTAGCGGTATCGACCGTTTGGATCATACATGGCGGGGACGTCCACTTTGCCTTTATGGACCAGCCAAAACTATAGCGAAGAACCACGAGTTACTGAGTGAGAGAATATGCACGATCACGGGAACATACATCTGTGATCATGATCCCCGCAAACGGGCCCAAGAAGATGGTATACCCATTCATAAAGTTCAAAAAGCCTTGTGCACTGTGGAGCGGTAGGGTCAGGTCAGTCTCAACTCCAGTTTCGGCACTTACTTGGCCAATATCTCCCAAGGAACCAAAGCCCAACCACCGATGATTGCACAGATTATCTGACCACGTCTGATATTAATGTACTGTTCGCCATGTCAGTGATCATCTAGTACTAGCTCTGATCGTGATGGGAGGGTTACCTTGGGACACAAAACTGTCATGTCATTTCCAGCACCGAGCGAGTTGGCGCTAATGTTTGATGCAATGGTCGCGAGGGCAAAGACGAAAGAAACAAAGAAAGCAGCAGCGCGGTTGTCCCATTTGTCGATGAGAAGCAAGGGGTCCCAAAGTACCTCTCCGTAAATCTGGATTCCGGCACTGGTGACAGCAATGCCCGCAAAGCTACAAAGGATGAATGCGATGGGTATGATCAAGGGCTGGACAAATTGACTAAGGAACAGGTTTTCAGTTTGTCTTCTCTCCACACACAGAGATCTTACGCTTTTTCGTCTTTCGCATACCGCTACATTTTTGGTGAGCAGAGTTTCTTCACTGATAGAAAAGAAGGCCTCACAGTGAAATCTGGGATATTGACGGACAAACTGGCATAGATGCCAAGGGCACTATTCATTGCACTCAACCAATTCCAAGAGAATTGAGGGCCTGTTATTGTTGCATGCTGAGTGAATAGACCGTTGGAAGGTGGTACCCGAACGAATGCCCATATCACCATCCCTATCCACGCTATCGGGACTAAGACGGCCTTGGTGAAGAACAGCCACCTCACTTTTTGTGGTGAGAGCAACATGAACGGGAACTGGATTAGCCAGTAGAGTAAATAGCATAAAAGACCTGAGGTCGTGATGCTTGCAGATGTTGGGAGGTGATTTGGCATTCTTGCGATCGATGGCCAGATGGCCTTTATCATCTGACCATCGAACGACGCTCAGCTTAAATAATGAAGTGGAAATGGCTAGTCGAGAGCCTACCTGATATACGCATTGGGATCCGTTGTAGGACTGACCGGCTATCCGTTGGTAAACTGGGCAGGTCGGAGAGAGGGGATGCCTTACCTGAATGGCGAACCAAAACATGGAAAGGATAATCCGACTGACCACAGTAAAGTAACTGAACCAGAAGCCGAACGAGGATCTGTTCAAGACAGGAAAGGCAACATGGAGACGGGCGCCGATGGTACCATTCAGCACCATCACCAGAGATATAATGCAGTAGCCTGCGGCAATGCACGGAAGTGCTTGACGCCTTGAGTAATTTGAGCATCCAGGTGGTAGACGAACCCGAACCGAAACGACGCACCATGAGAGTCCAATAGCCAACATGGAACTTGCGAGCTCCCAAACTGGGAGGGTGGCTGCATCAGATAGCCAATATGTGATCTATTCAGGATCTGGATCAAGGACACGGAATATCCGCAAGCTGGGCCTAACGCACATAGTTCCAAGTGCTACAAAAGGTGGATAAACGAACTGTTAATCGTCAGTCGAGAATGCGCACCACTCACGTCCACGTTCTGAGGTGTGGAGGCACTGGATCCATGTCCTTGTTACTCCAACCATTCGCAGCGAATGTCGTTTTCTCGGGTTCAAGGGCCCAACGCGACAACTGAAAGAAGCCGAGTAACTGTCTGGTATTGACTGGTTGATGCATGGCCGAGGACAACGTTACGCGTCTTCCTCGCGGTCCCTTTCATGATTTCGGCATGTTTATTTTCGAAGCGATTAAAGCGAGGACTGAGAACTTGGCCAAACTAATCCATGCGCTGCATTGTCGGTCTAAAGTTTCTCCATGCGTTCATTGGTGGACTTTGCGTGGCCTAGCTAGCCTGTCAGACATTTGGTTCCGCGGCTGTCAAGTTCAAGTTGAGTCTAGCTTTGGTCCAAGGCTACTACAGTAGTTGGCTGATAAGATTAGATGGACTAGCATCACGTGTTGCTGCATCTGAGCTGGACCAACTTGAGATCAACGTCGTCACCCTGAGCTCGCACACTCTAACCGGGTTCATTCCCGCCCGCCCAGTACACACCCATTCTTGTTGACACTGTCGACGACGTAGTCAACAAGCAATGTCCGATGCATTCGACGTAATTCCTTTCGAGGTGCGCGCCATTCTCCCTCCCCATGGCCTCAGTTTGGACATGCTTTCAGGATATCAAAGGAGACTGGAAGAAACTGGGATCCGGTTCATTTGGAAATGTATACAAAGGTGTGTATCTTCATGTCAGATACGGTGTATGTGATGTTAGCAATTCCCCAAGGCTCGTATCTCGGGATCGACGTGGCGATCAAGGAGGTTCTCCCATCCAGTAGCTATGACGTTGGCAAGTACTTCGAAAGGGAATGGCGCCTCATGAAGTGGCTAGATTCAGTCGAGCATCATGCCTCTTTCTCACGTTGTTTCCAGGGAAGCACGACACCCGAACGTCGTGTTATACCTGGGACTTTCTCGTGCACCCCCACCCGACGGGCGAATTTTTATCATATCTGAATTTATAGAGAGTGGTAAGCTATCCGCATACATTGATGAGTCTATATTTACCTACCTTTCAGGAAATTTGCGACAGTATATCTTCGATAAACACAAGCCTTTCCCTTGGCGCCTCAGGATATCCTTCGCAACAGACATCGCTCGCGCCTTAGCCTACCTCCATGCTCGCAAGTGTATCCATCGTGATCTGAAGGGTGAAAACTTGCTCGTCACCGCCAACGGACGTCTCAAAATCACCGACTTTGGTTTCGCTCGAATCGCCGCACGAAACGAAGAGGAAAGCAAAAGGCTCACATTCTGCGGGACAGACTCGTACATGTCTCCGGAGATACTCCTCGGCCACGAGTTTGACCTCCAGACGGATATATTTTCTCTTGGGATAATTTTCTGCGAAATTGCCTCTCGGCGACTTGCTGATGACTACCATTTCAAACGCAATGGGCCCAACTTCGGCATCGATGCAGAGGAGGTGCATAAACTAGCAAATAGTGGCTGCCCACCCGCATTCCTTACTCTTTCCCTCGAGTGCTTGGCCCAAAATCCGTCTGCACGGCCGAACACCCGAACCATTCTTGAGCGTTTGCAGGAGATTGAAGCGGAGGTATTGGCTCGCCCCGAAGCTGAGGATCTCCACCTAGGCAGTGTCAAATTCATGACTGGTAGCAAACGACAGGGGGCCCCTCGTATCCCCAGTTTTGGTATGGGGGTCGGAAAGGACATCAGACATTCCACACCCACAGTGGCAGAGGACGTCCTGGCGGCTCTCTCTAGTGGGGAAGAGGATAGCGACGAGGAGCTTGCAGAAGCCGTGGAAGGCCTTAATATCAGCCTGCACCTCAACAGCGATTGGAGTAATGATGGGGCCACCAACGGTCGGTAATTTGACTTGCGGTGCGAACGCTCAGCCTGACTCGGATGCATCCTTTCTAGGCCACAGCGAGAACAGTACATCGCCTCTTCTGAACACCACCTCGAGCACGTACTCAGACTACAGCACAACCGTTCTTCGCGGACATGCGGGAAACGCCACTGAAACCGTTCCACCATCTTTATCTTCAATTCTCACGATCCGACCCTATCCAGATCCCAATGCGATAGCGGACCCTATCACTCCGGGTGCTACATCTTCCACAGATGACAGCAGCATGCCCAGCAACTCGGATTCTATCCTTTCTGCACAGACGTACCATACTGCTCAGTCCTCTGTTCCGTCCACCACCCGTGCGACGAAGGGACACTCTTCTATCGTCCATATGTTACACAGATTTACATTGATCAGACCAGGAGTCAAACGTTCTGGATCCACCTCGCCTGCCCGCCATCTCGATGGAGGTTGGAATCCCCTTGAACTTTTCTTCTCGAGTGGGCTTCTAGTTCAGAAGTGTGACATTTGTGCCAAGAGGATTGGGTGGAAACCTGTTTTAGAGTGTGACGATTGCGGACTTCGGTGGGTAGATTCGATGGGCTCGGACGAAGAAGGTCCATATCTGACTATGCGGCTTGTATGCTGACTATATACTGTGTCTTCCTTTGACAGAGCACACGTCAAATGTGGGGAGGTAGCTCCTCGGGATTGCGGTATCCGTCCCACTCGATCCGTGCAGCAACACGGTGGACACGGCCCACAATCTGCATCACCGTTGTTGAAAGCCCGACATACCCATAATCCAAAGCGACATTCGGTATCTGCTGCCGTGACTCGATGAACGCCGTTATGTAGAGCGACAACCCCGCAAGCACTGTACACCCCATTTTTTTCTGCATCAGAGCCTGTCTTTTTCTCGGATCCTTTACGTCTTCCAACCCCTTCAACCAGCATTTTCCCAGTCTTTGTATCATCTTGCACCGGACCCTGACAGTTGTTGTCCACGAATATCAAGTCCCTGTACGCCTCCCTATCTGTTGTGTTGATGTTGTAATGTCCAGTTTAATATCACGTCTCGTTTTACAGTTTCGTAGAGATGGAAACCGGATCACCTGTTTTAGAAACGGACTCTGGGAAGGCAGGAAGGTAATCGAAGAATGCAGGGTAACTTGAAAAGGGTCCGAAATCTCAGACAAGAGACACCGCGGCGAAGGTTCTCAGCTCGGGCAACTTCGAATGCCCTACCGACTGTATTCCCTGTGTCGCTAATTGATGATGGGATTATCATGTCCTCCCAAGGCTATCATTGACAATTACGTGGTGCGTGTCAGGACTTCTTGTGATTCGGAAAGTGTATAATTTATGAGAGTGTGTAGTCGGGTTTATGATTCCGCTAGAACAGGGATATGTCGGCGATCCCCTAATGGCCTGGACCTATAAAATGCGGGCTTTCTGGCGATACTAGGCATCAAGAATGTCTTCCTCCCTGTGTGATGCGTCGCTCCTTTCTCTAGCTTTCGTGGTGGTCCTGGGATGCGTGGTTCGCTACACCTCAAGGACGAAAAACGGGCTTTCATTACCTCCCGGTCCAAAGCCTCTCCCGCTCATAGGAAACATTCTTGACATCGACTCAGAGCGACCTTGGCTCACATATAGTGCTTGGCGAAAGAAATACGGTGCGTGTGGTTTGCCCTCTGTCGCCTTTGCTAGACTCCTATTGTTCCAGGCCCAGTCGTATATTGCCGGCTACTAGGCCAGGACGTCGTCATTGTCAATTCGAGCAAAGTCGCAAGACAGTTGCTCGATCAACGTTCGTCCTTCTATTCTGGACGTCCGTCAACCTGTATCAGTAAATTGTGAGTACCAAAGCACCGTTCTACGCCGATCACCCGCGTGACGCGATACTCCCATTCGCCGTTGACAGGTTTGGTATCGACTTTTCCACCGCATTTTTGCCGTACGGTCCAGAATGGCGGACCCACCGGAGGATGTTCCATCAAACGTTGAAATTGGAGGTCGTTGAGTTGTACCAGGATCTTTACCGATCCAAAGCGAGGAGGCTGTTACGGAGCCTCCTGGAAACACCAGATGATTTCGAGAATCATCTTCAATTGTATGTGTTCTCGTTCCTTGGTTTTCATTTTTGCTCAGGCAACTCCTAATTTCTCGTCGCTCATTGGTCGTGGACAGGTACGTGGTCTCGATCACTATGGAGCTTACCTACGGATATGAGACAAATTCGATGGACGCGCCCCTCGTGAGATCGCTTGCAGAGTTTGTTAAATTACTCAATGAAGGGTTGCCCCCTGAACGGAACGCGATGCTTACGGCCTTTCCATTCCGTGAGTACAATTATCAATATCTACGGGTTGCGAACCTGTTGGGAACTCGAGCACTGACATATGACGGGTGCAGTGGCTAATATCCCCGCTTGGTTCCCGGGCGCTTTGTTCAAGAGGGACGCGTTAAGGTCCCAAGCATTATCCCTGAGGTCCCTGCACGGCCCTTTCGACTACGCGAGAAAGAACCTGGTAAGCATATGCGAGATGCCGCACCCCTTCTTTTAACCTTTGTTATGATATGAGCGAAAATGACTCCCTGATCCAGGAGGCTGGTTCCGTTGCAAGGTCCATGGTGTCGGCCCTTTTGAATAGGATAGATGAAGAGGGGGATCGTGCAAATCAGGAGAAAGCCATTCGAGAATGTGCGGCTACTGTTTACATTGGTAGGCGTGTTTTTGCACGATTTGAACGGAACTCTGTCGGCTCACGCTAGGGATGCGTTTTCTAGCAGGCTTTGATACGGTGAGTTGCATCGCCATGTGGTGTGGTTCCATTAGATGGGTGTGGAGTGCTTATGGAGCGTTGACAGAGCACGGCGACGTTGTTGGCGTTCCTGATGGCGATGGTGCTTTACCCTGAGGCTCAGCGTCGGGCGCAAGCTGAGATTGATTCGGTGTTGGCTGGGGGTGGCCTCCCAGATTTCACTCATCGGAAGTCATTGCCATATGTCGAAGCCGTGCTTCGGGAGACGATGAGGTGGCATAGTGTTGCGCCATTGGGTGAGTGGGTGGTCGAGGTTCTGGTGCATCTGGCTGACTGCGTATGATGTAGCGTTGCCTCACATGACATCGTGCGATGATGTCTTTGAGGGGTATTTCATCCCAAAGGGTAGGTGGTGCGACTTTGTGAGAGTGAGATACGCTGATCGGCGTGCATATAACAGGGACGATGATCATGCCCAACGTCTGGTAAGTGATATCCAACGACATGTTTGGGCCACTATTAATACGATTGTTCGTCGCTTCGTTACAGGGAGATTCATCACGAAGAGAGCGAATATATTGAGCCTTATGTTTTCAACCCGGAGCGACACCTCAACGAGGATGGGAGTCTCAAGGATGACCCCCTCGCATCCAGGGTAGCATTTGGCTTTGGGAGAAGGCACTGCCCAGGCAAATGGGTTGCCGATGCGGTGCTTTGGATGGGTATGGTGAGTATGCTGGCGCTCTTCAACATCGAGAAGTGCAAGGATGGGGAGGGAAGGGAGATCGAAGTTGAACCGAATTTTACGGCGGGGGTCATTCGGTACGTCGCTTCTTTTTCAAGGCATGACGGTGATTGGCCGAATGGAGTTAACGTACGCGCCTACGGCGTCTTCGTAGGCGACCGCTTCCGTATTCGTGCTCGATCGTCTGTAGATCGACAGTGAGGGAAGACGTCGCTCGTTCTTGTGTAGAGTGAGGTGGTACTATGTGTTGTGAGAGATGAGTTTCGAAGTAATATTGGTTCAAGTGTACACATTCTATACCCAATGGACTACATACGATACGAGTAGGTGGTGTCAGGGGTCGTCGTGGAGATAAACCAAGTACGGATGTATGTGTACTGCTCTGTAGCTTCAGCTTGTACGCTGCACACGAAATCCTGCACGACTTTGACGATCAACTTTCTCTTCTTTCTTTCTTGTACAGCGACGTCCTGTACGCCGTAGACGTACTCGTGAGTCTCCAGCTCGTCGTCATCGTCGCTCGCTGCTCAGTTCTCCTACTTGCCCTTGCCCATCCTGGATCCGCCAGGCTCATAGCAGCTTCCCCGTTACATGGCCCGTCCCCAAGCAGACGCAGATGTCAGCATCAAGCAAAGACAGCGATCAAATACGACGGCTTTCTTCCCTACTAGCTGGCGCAGACCCAGAGTAGAGACCGTGTCCACCCCTGTACCTCAGTCCCAAACTCCGGCACTCTCTTTCGACGACCTCTTGGAGGCACTATCTTCACCCGCAGTCCCCAGTCTTCAACATGCTAAGTCCTTGGCAAAAGTCATTACCACATACTCTCCTCTCCCCAAGCCTGCGCTCCTGAATCCTGTCCTGGGATCACTCTGCGGCCCCGAATCGCCTCCCCTATTGCAATGTGCCGGGTACGAGATCATGGCCTCATTCTGGGAGAGATACGACGGGAAGATTAGCACATCAGAAAGGCTATCCCACTGTTCCCTTCTCCTGCACACCACTTGGTCGCCAGATGTGGGCGAGTCTCGGCTCCGAGCCTTGCGTGCTCTGACCAAGGGAGGAGCAGAGGCCATTGGTATCGAGATTCCTTTGCTCAATCTCCTCAAAAGTTGGATGGAGGGTGCATTTGATGCGTACCTCTCCTGTGATCCTTCCGCACGTCCTCTTCGCGAAAAAAGTGTCGAAAACATCGCATCCTTCGTTTCCGCCATCTTGGATCATCCTGAGACGGTCGCACGCGTTTCCGAGGGTGACCTTGCGAGCGTTCTCCAATTTTATGCGTCCTTGGTCTCCAAGACTCTCGACATCCCGCTTCTCTCAACCACAGATTCTACCTCGCTCATGTCCCCGACCGGTTCAGGCGAGCTATCTCCTGCTACAAAAGTAGCATCCAACGGACACAAAAGACACTCATCCTCCGTATCCATTCGTTCTCTTCCATCATCTGCTATACACCCTACCCAACACCCCGCAGAACTGATGACTACTATTTACCTCAATCATCTTCATTCCCAGTTAAGGTCATTAGCCCCAAAGATACTCACTCTTATTCTTCCATTGCTATTTCGGGCCCAGGCATTCTTTGCCTCTCCTTTGCCTCGCTTATCTGTCGTGTCTGGCCGTCAACGGGAACCCGCCGGTCTCGAGGAACGCATACAAAAGGTGCTCCACTCCCTTTTTTCGGGACCATATGGTGCATCGTGCATGATGATACTCAAACGTCACTTGTCCCCTCCAACCGACCGATCTTTGGACGCTCACAACCTCTCTATTTCGTTTGGGGCCCATAGAACTTTACGTCTTGACATTCGCCAGGCGCTTTGCAGCAAGATGGCGCGGGCATATATCTCGAAGCTGAGCACACATTCCTACACACCGTCTGGGGCACCTGGTCACATGGATATTGAAAAGGATCTGATGGAACGAGCGTGGTCAAAGGATGACTTGTCAGGTTGGGATTTACTAAAACTCGGGCGTATGTTGTGCAAGTCTGTCGAAGGTTGGGCCAAGCGGAGCAACTTGGAGTCGGATGTGGCTCTCCGCGCCGAGAGGGATCGAATACTGGACGAGGCTGCTGGGACTCTCAAGGACATCTTTCAAGAGTTCGATGAGAGGGAGGATGGAGTTGATATGGACGAAGAGGAGGCCAGCATTGCTGGCGAAACTCTCCGCCATTTGGCATCGTTCGCTTGTCCCCTTAAGTACGTCCACCGTCCCATCCAACAACCACCTTACTCACCCTAGAATTGACAGAAATGGGGATGATACACCCATAATCCTCCCCTTGTTGCAGCCCAGCGATGCTCCAACGCCATTCCTGCGGACGCTGACGTCGCTTCTTGCACGCGATCACTCGACTTACGTGAATCCTTCGCTGTCTACCATACTTCTATCCGTCGCTGACCACCTAACGGATGCTGACACTGCCAAACTACCTGCGGTCATGTTCGAACAACATGACTTGTCCCCAGCCTCGCCAGACTGGTTGACCAACTGGGACAGCATTCTATCGAACACAACGATCTTTGGTCCCACTCGACCCCTCACGCGTTTGGAAGTCACGAAAGCTCTCGAGGCCATCTATGACTCTTTGAAGGATATGCACAGCTACAGGATGGCGTTGGCAGAGCTCGTATTCAAATTCTGTCAGCGAGAGGTGGTCGATGTGAACGATACGCATGGAAACGCTATTATGTGCAGGATCCTTGCCGATGAAGTCGTGTTGCGGGCGGTCCAACGACGTACGCCTTCAATTGACGAGTCCTCCCCCTCTCCGACCGCTCCGCACACGTCTTTGGAAGAGATGATTGAGCTACTCAAGAAGATAGCGATGGAAGGCGTGGTTGAGGAGGACGACGATAACGCCTCGGTGATTACGTCGGAAACGCCGTCCACCGGGACATTTGTTCCTTTCTCGACTGGAACCTCGAGTGCCGCATCTCCCGTTCTCTCCAGGAGACAATCGGAGTATCGCAGCATCTCAACCCGGGATACGGGGTTACCCTCTGTCATGTCTTTGCTATCGACTCTGGCAGGGTCACGCCCGCAGGCGCAGCAATCCCAAGAGCAGTTGGATGCCCCACCAGCACCATTCGTTTCTTCCCCGTCCCCAGAGCCGACGTTTTCTCGGGCATCTCTCGCTGTGATCTCGTTGGTCACGATATTCAGCCAGCTCGCCTTCACCCCCTACTCCCTGATTCAATCTAACGTCGATTTGGCTACTAGCGTCTTCCTGGCGATCGTCTACATGACGACGGAGGCCAAGTGCCCTCGAGCACGTCTTGTGGCTTTGCAGTTCTTGATGCGTCTCCGGGCCGATCGGGATCACCGTCTCTACTTCGCCGAGGCTTACCATGACTCTGATGGTCTTGTATCTAGCCTGGCTTCGCTGATTGGGCGTGGACCCGAGTCAACTCATGCGGAAGAGCGTGTCAATTCTGCTGATGGATCCCAGGAGGAATTTCCTCTTCGTCGTGCCAGGGGTACATCAGAACGCGATGGTAGAAGGCCATCACGAGGACGGGGAGTTCGTCCCTCCCAGTCTGCGGGGAGCAGAAGCCGCTCCAGAGCCCCACTACCAGTTTCTCCTCCTAACCCCACTCCAATCCCCTTAAAATGGAGAGATACTCTCTGGTCCATTCCCGAAACCCACCCATTCATTTCCATCGACGCAGATACGCCGAGTGAGGGTATCATCTCTTATGATCCAATTCAAGAGAGTCCTCGCGTGATTCCCGTCGATGCGCACCTCTCTGCTTTGCTGAGCATTCTCGAAAAGGAGAGGAACTGGGAGGTTCTCTCTTACGTGCTCTGCCACCTTCCCGTGCAGCTTTCCAACAAACATATTTTCTGCGGACCAAAGTGCCGGGCGCTAATGGCGAAACTACTGACGCTTCTCTGCTCCGGGGTAACTACTGGGGATCTTGGGTCTTCTATCGACCGTTGGCCGGTGGGTCTCAAAGCCCGAGATGCTCACGGCCTCGCGTATCATACGCTTTCGGTCCTAATCAGCTATCGGCGTTGCTTTGACCTCCCTCTCAGACATGCCCTCGTGGAGGTACTCAGAGATGGACTAAGCGGTCAACCATCGACCGTCAGCTGTTGTCTTCATGCGCTCACATTCTCCGCTTTCGAACTCACGTCCTCCCTCAAACGAAGTCTGCCACCTCTCCTTGAAAAGCTCTCCCAAATCATGTCCAACCCTGACATGGCCGTCCACATCCTTAGCTTCCTCTCCATCATTGGCTCTATACCAGAACTCCATGCGAACCTGCGCGAAGACGACTTCAAAATGGTATTCGGCGTTGCTCTACAATATCTTCAACACCACAACCGGCCTGGCGCAACACCTGTCATCTCATGGGCGATGTCTCAATACGTACGGATGATCTCATTTTATGTGGTTTACGTTTGGTTTTTGGCTGTGAGGCTCCCCGATCGACCTCGACACATCCCCTACATCACCAGACAGCTGCTATTGGCTAACGAGGGAAGACCAGAGGTGGACGAACCTACGGAGGTTTGCTTTGATTGGCTAGCCCGGTACACTTACGCCAGTGCCGACCCTCGCCCTGCAAATTCGGTCTTGAGCGAGATCGTCATGAATCCTACCAACGCAAACAGCACCCCGTCCCCCGAAACAGCCGTGAGCGAACGGTCGTGGTTGATGGGTAATGCGATCGTTACCATCCGTGCGCTCGCCAAGTTGGGCTGGATCGAGGTTATCTCGAGACGTCCATCAGGCTTCACCAAGTTCCTATGCAGGCTGGAGAACGTGCCTTTGGTTGGACCTGGTGACGTTGATCCGGATATGGTGTCATTGCCGGCTGGCCTGTTGATGGATAGGGAGGAAGCCAAGGCTGCGAGGCCTGATCCTCAAGAGGAGTCGGAGCAAGCGCCGAGTACCACCAGTGTAAGACGCCTTTTTTTCACACTCGCGTCAGATTCTGACGATGTATGCGCAGGAAACAAGGGAAGTTGTCTCGATCTCTAGCGAGACGCCTGCCCTCCCAGCTCCCGACCCCATTACGGGTTACGTATGGAGCAGGACTGCCCCCTCTCAGCGTCGAAAACAGGTCGTCGTTGATCCTTCATTCCTACCACTCCAACTCTCTTCCTATCCCCACACTCCTGGTCACCGCCGAATCGTCGATGAAACAGCCCTCCCTGCACTTTTCCGCAACCTGGATCGTACACCTGTCATTGATACGCACAAGGTCGGCATTATGTACGTTGCCCCTGGGCAAACTCACGAACTTGAGATCCTCCGCAATACCCACGGTTCTCCTGCCTACACCCGTTTCCTCGAAGGACTTGGCCGTCTCATCAATCTTCGTGGTCAGGTGGACGTCTACGCAGGAGGTCTTAACCCTGACGAAGACGGCGAATACGCGTATGCATGGTGGGACGACATTGGTCAGGTTCTCTATCACGCTGCAACAATGATGCCAAACGCAGCCGACGACGAGTACTGCGTCAACAAAAAGCGACACATTGGGAATGACTACGTTCGAATCGTGTGGAATGATGGTGGCAGGCCGTACAAGTTCGACACGCTCGCGACGCAGTTTCAATTCATCAACATCGTCATTGAACCTCATTCGTTGGGTGCCATTGCGGCGTTTTCGAATTTCAGAAGTATGGTCGCTGCTGTACCACCGGATATCAAGGCGTCGGCCTCCCCCTCTCTTACGCCTCTGCTGGGTCCGGGCTCGGGAGTGGGCACAGGAACCCTTGCGCATGAGTCGGAGAACGAGTATTTCAAGGTGACGGTTCAGCGGGCCAGGGGGATGAAAGATTTCACGCCAATTGGGTGTTTCAAGCTCATTAGCGCCGAGAAACTTCCGCTGCTTGTCAGACAGCTCACGTTACTGGCAGACTGGTTTGCCAACGTCTTTGAGAAGACGGAGCGGGACGAAGTGGAAGTGGAGGTGATCACCAACTGGAGGCAAAGACTTCAAGTGGTGAAGCGATTCATGAAGAACATGGAGGATACGTCTGGCGGCGGAGGGGCTGGTGGCGGTGGGAGCACGGAAGGGGTGGAAGGGGTGATTGGTCAGGAGGCGTCGAGGAACTTTACGACTGTGTATTGATCAAGCGGCATCACATCTGATGTAGGTTTGGCCCCGCCCCGTGTGCTTTTATTTTTCAATGGTCTTTCATTGTCGACGTTCGTTTTCGTGCTCATTCACGTATCATTCTAGTTGTACTGGCATCGGGATGCCAATCGTGTATTATCACACTCAAAACATGAATCTTCGAGGGTTTGTCACTACAGAGAAAGAGCGATAGGATTCACATACTCGAGGAGAGTTTATGACACTAGAATCTGGATCACATTCATTCCCCTTGACAATACGCCACCGAGCAGGGGGACGCAGGGAATCCCCGACATTATCACTAGTAGGGTCCTTCTCCATGACAGTGAAGCGAATCTGGGGACCATTCGACCCAGCTATGAAGGTTGTATCGAATAATTCCTTGTTTTAATCGTGCCTGACATCCCTATAGATGTGTCCAACCAGAACATCCTGGAAGTCGATCTTGGGATGGTCGAGTGAAGGATTTGGCATGCACATGCTTCTGGCATGACGACTCACGTGATATTCAAGTTCGGCTCTTCTTTGAGTTCAATCAACATGAAGAACTTCTTGTGCATAGACAACTTGTCATTCAGATCCTTCGCATAGGTGAGACGCATGTCAACTATCTCAGGTAGGTGTATATTCTCACTTTGCCCGCCATCGATTCCAAGTTGGGGGTCGGTGTTGAAATAATCACTCACAGGGCGAATAAGATGGGATCGGTTCGAAAATGAACTTGAAAACGATGAAGTACCCAGCTGGGAGTTCTTTTCTGTAGTCTGCGAACGAGTTTTCACCCTCCCCGTACTCACATCGAATAAAATAGGTTTCCTTGAGGCTCATGATATTCTCCTCTCGCGGAATTAATTGTCAGTTAAGAAAAAGTCCCGGGGATACCAAGCGGGATTCCCACCCCACCACTGCCTTGAGTACTCCTCACCTGCCTTGAGACAATGACTGACGGCAGCACACAACAGGACAGAAAGTTTCGTGTGTCGATCTGGTACGTCAGCATCACGATCGTCATGCTTCCGAGATGTTCAGTCCGAATGATATTGTGTACGTTTCTAGTGGGGGAGGAATCGGCGGAGTGGCGCTTGCGATGGTATTGCGGGATAGCTCCTGCTCCGTCGATCTCTATGAAGCTGGGAATGAGATCACGACCGTTGGAGCAGGCATTACATTGTTCAAGAGGGCATCAGAGCTCATGAAGCACCTCGGTCTGCTTGACGAATTGGCTGCTCTTGCAATCCATCCCCCTCTGCCTAATTCAGGTGCGTCCTAAGCGTCTCCCCGAGTCAAGTACCCCCTGGCTGACTCAATTTGTGTGTGACTGAAACACCCGCGGCTTCTTCAGGTCCGCGATGGAGGAAAGGCTTTCAGGAAGGGGACAATGAGTGGTTCCAGACAATCCTGAACAGTGTGTGATTTCTTCTCGTTTGAATAATGTATTGCGAGCATATTTGGATAGCCGGACCTATGCATCTCCACCGACGAGATTTGATGGATGTCCTGTTGAATCACATTCCACCCACCACAAACATCCATCTGAACAAGAAACTGGTCTCTTGCTCTCAAGACCCAACCGGGCGCGTGTGGGCCACATTCGCTGATGGTACGATGGTTGAGGCAGACGTCCTCGTGGGCGCGGACGGTATTCGATCTGTGACAAGGAGGTGTATGTATCAAAGTATGGCGGAGAAGGATGAAGAAGAATCGAGAAAATCCTCCAGCCAATTGAGGCGGTTTATAGAGCCACTTTGGACGGGTCTCCTCGCCTATCGCTCTGTAATACCTATGGAAAAGCTTCAAGGTACTCAGATGGAGCTTGCGGCAGCAAAGGGACTCACCCTGGTATGTTAAGAAATCGTAGGCTCCGAGGATTAGATTGACACTTTTACAGTTTTCAGGAAAGGCACAGGTAAGAGTAAGGATCTGGAACACAAGATGACGCTGAAGTGTGTGAGCTAGCATGTGATATCCTACCCGATTTCTCGAAATATGTTGAATACGGTAGCATTTCGTGAGGTTCCGGGTGGATTTGATACACCCTTCCCCCCTGGTCGGTGGATCACCGATGTTGAACCAGGTGAACTAGAAGACCTCGTGAAGCTGTTTGCTACATGGGAACCGGAAGTCCAGACAATCCTCGAGGTAGCGAGGGTTCCCTTGTTCCTTTGAGCATTCCTGATCGCCATGACAGGCGATGGAGAATGTGACCAGATGGGCACTCCACATTGTCAGGAAGCTACCCCACTTTGTCTCTGGGTCAGTAGCGATTCTGGGTGATGCAGTAAGTGTGAGCATCTTGGAATTAAAGTGTAATACCTATCGGAAATTATTCACAGGCCCATGCAATGGAGCCTCACTTCGGAGCGGGAGCTGCGCTGGCCATGGAAGTAAGGCAATTTCGATGATCTAGCGGTTGGAAAATCCAATAACGCCGTAACAGGACGCATTCATTCTAGGGCGTTTGCTGGCTCACGAGCGAGTCACAAAGAATAATGTCGAAATCGCCCTCCAAGTGTACGAAAGCATTAGGCTGCCTGTCACGCAGGATATTGCCCAGAAAACCCTCAACATTGGGAGACTTATAGAGTTCAAATCACCTGCGAATGACGGGACCTATCTTCCATACGAGAGTGCTGAGGACTTGGATCACATCGAGAAAATGATCCAAGCTGAGTGGCAGTGGCAGAACGAGGGGGGCATGCTACAAGAATATGAGCTCGCTAAACAAAAACTGGAAGAGCGCCTGGCTTGATTGGGTGGAGGGTCTGGAGATAGGAGAGCAGCTATTGAAAGCGGGTATGTACAACCAAATTTGTGTAATATTGATCTGGAGCATGTACAACAATCAAAGTGTGCACGTCCTACGAGGGTTCTTCATTTATTGGTATCCACCGCTATGCTTTTTTGTTAAGGAGTCGGAAGGAATGAGGTCACGCTCCTGGCAACCTGATCATGAGGTAACTCCAAGCCGTTAGCGGATTAGGGGCTGATGAATGGAGCCTAGGCTACTACTACGTTAACTTCACCACATGCCAGTGATGTCTAGGAAACCCACCTCCACCCCAAACCACCTCTCAAACCCGAAAGTCGTCGCAGTCCAAGACGCACTTAGCAACTGGGACCCCTTCTGCGGGGGTATACGCACTGTTCCAAACCATCAGCGCGTACTATATTACAATGATGGCGATACTTTGCGGTAAGCAGTTATTCACTGGCACCACGAGGGCCGGGCCTGCAATGGGCAATGATACTGACACAATTAAAGTTGCATCGATTTCTCCAATGTCGAGATGGACGGACTTGAGAACCTATACCATGCTTGCAAGCCAGCCGAGTTTGGCCGGAACGGGGAAAATGTCCTAGATGAGTCGTATCGAAAGGCTGGGAAGATGGATCTCTCGTCATTTTCTACCCTTTTCGATCCTCACGGTCTCGGGATCTACGATTCTGTTTTCAGAACATTGCTTACTGAAAGAGACGGGTCCACTGGCATGGAAATGGAGTTATACAAGTTGAACGTTTATGGTTGGCACCGCACCCCATTTCGACGTTGTCATCATCGAGTGCTCACAAGATTGCAGGTCCGGGTGATTTCTTCAAGGCCCATCAAGACACTCCGCGAAGTAAGGAGATGTTCGGCTCTCTGGTAGTCGTCCTTCCAACCAAGCATATGGGTGGTCAGCTTGTGCTCCACCACGAGGGCAAGGAGTGGACGATCGACTGTGCAGACCAGTTTTCTGCAGCCACAGAGACATCCGTTGTCTTCGTCGCCTTCTTTGGTGACATCGAGCATGAAGTCCTGCCTGTGACCTCAGGTTATCGAGTGACGCTCACCTACAACCTCTACCGCAAACCTTCACGCATCACCAGCGCACCACGCATCCTCTCTACGTTCCACCAGAACTTAAGACAGGCTCTGGTCGAGGTCTTAAACGAGCCGTCTAATCTGCCTAACGGTGGTTATCTCGGATTCGGTCTTGCCCATCAGTATGTCTACACTGGGACCGAACCCGCCAGCTCTTTATTAGATCAGTTGAAAGGGATTGATCGCGCTCTTGTGAACGTTTGTGACCAGCTTGGTTTACGTTATCGCCTGAAGCTCCTTTATTCCGACTTAGCAGAACCAGGAGGAGGAATCCATCTCATCACTGACCAAAAGCTGCCTTACAGAGAAATTGAGATGGATGCCGATGAAAGGTTGTATTTGGAGCTAGCACTCCAATCCGGGCAGCTAACCATCGAACAAGTGGAGTGCATTCGACTCGTCGGATTTGACTTCCAATTCGACATGGACCTCTCCGAATCGAATCCAGATTGGGGGGAGTTCGAGTTCTTGCGACGATTTTACCGGAAGCCCGTCACTGAGGTGATAGAAATAACGCCTATGAAGTCTTCGATGGGAGTAGAGACACCGTTCTTAGCTTATGGAAACAACGCGAGCTTGGAGTTCTTCTATGGGACTGCATGTTTTCTCGTTGCAGTCGATCCGGCAGAGGTTCGCGTACACTTCCCAGGACGACATTAACTCGTGGGTGTGTTATGAACCGAGCAAGGTCAGTGCTGCTTCTGCGACACAGAATAAACAGCGCCGTGACTGATGTCAGTAGCGTAAAAAGACCAGCATGCCATGTCGTCGAGCGAGTCCGAATCCGACACAGGCCTTTTTTGAATTTGAAGGAGTATGTTATTAGGGTATGGACTGTATCAGAGATTGGGGAGCTAGCCTAGAAAGAGAGTCAGAAGTCTCGGAGGGTTAAACTGTGCGACTCACCATTACTCTCGAACATCCAGAAACGAGAGGGAGAGATGAAAACCATGACGATAGTCGGACATAAAAGATGTACAGTGAGGTCTACGTGATGGGTAAATAATACAGTCCTGTGGTGTCGATCCACGTTAGACGGATATATGTTATCGGAATTTAAAACGAAACTAAAACCAACGGAAAAGAACGAGACCTGGACCTATGAATGATAACATGCAATTGATAAATGAGAGAGAAATGTCATGTTAATCCGAAGTGAGATCTATGATATCATCTGTGCGCGTTGTGCGTTTCGAGCGTGCAGCATGAAGGGGAGGAAGGCGGCGCGTCGGCTGAGATACTGTCGTCTTTTCACCTGCGTCATGGGACTCTATCAGCGGTTCCGTACTTTGCGTAGACGGCCAGTGGTCGACGGAAGGCACCCTGGATGCGGTACCCAGAGCAGGTTTGAACTTGGAGGTGCGCTTCGGAGCAGACTCGACAATCTCCAGCGACACAGAACGAACGGGCGAAGGAGGGGCAGACATGATCATCCCCGTGTCCGCTCGCCCGTCCAAGTCGAGGTCCGTATCTCCCCCGTCGTCATTGTGATCCTCAGCCTCAACTTCCGTTTCCCCACCCATTTCTGCACTCCCAGGGCGCTGTCTCGCGTCGTCCTCTTCATCCTCTGACCCGCTCGAGATGTATATTGCAGATTCATCACTTGGTCGAGGTCGGTGTCCCATATCCACTCGTTCCGGCGTCGCCTGACGACTTGTTGAGAGGCACAACTCTGCGTGCGCGTTGTCCAGCACCCTGAGTATAATTGTTCTTGAACTCGAATCACCTAACGGGGTAGGAGACTCTGGACGTGAATGGGAAAGGTGCCGTGGGGATGTATGTTTAGCAGACTTGCGTGGCGACTTGAGGATTCCCTCCTCCGTCGTTGGTGACGGACCATCCGAATCGTTGGATGGTCTACGGCGTTGTCTCGCTTTTGGAACGACACGAAGCTCAGGCTGGGTGGTAGACCTGGTCGGGCTAGCAGGGAAGGCACTGGGTGCTTTCGCATGAGTGCCCATCGAGGGCCCCGCTGACGCATGGACAGGTCTGGGCTTGATGACAGATGGACTAGGTGTCGGAGACCGTGGTGGGGACTCGCTGCGCGGGGTGATAAACACGTCCACGATCTCCACCTCGTCGTCGCTGACATCACACGGGGCATTCCTCGCAGCTCGGGAAGGAGGGGGTGATACGAACGAATCGGAGGGAAGCTGCATCGGGAAAGGCCGAGGCGCAGGCCGAGCTGCCGTCGGAGCTTTAGACTTGCCTGTAGATTTGGCAGATTCTTGGTGGAACGTGGGTAGTTCGTCTCCTTCTCCTGGTCCCTCCTCTTCGCTCTCAAGCGTTGTAGAAAGGAGGATATGGGCGAGTTTCGATGTCGAACGTGCGATGGGTGCGGTCCCTTTCGCGTCGCCACTGAGTCCTATGGCCGAACCAGAACGAGAGGCTACAGGGGCAGAAGAGGAGGGACGAGAAGGCACGAAAGCGGCGCATATAGGCGTGGTTGCAGAGATGGTTGGGGTGCTCGCTGTTTTCGATACTCTCTTTGCTACCAGGTCAATGATATCGTCCACGTCTGCGGCCTTCCCCGCGCGTTTCTCGGAGATGAGAGTCGGTGAAGCTTTGTTACCACCTGTACTATTGCTCTGTGCGTATGACATCAGTTTTCACCAGTATCGCAATGATGGATACACCGGAACTAACCCCATATGCGCCACCAGCGCCATTCATATCTCCTGATGCCCAGCGCCCAGCAGTCATCGCGACGTTGCCAGACGGACGTCGCCCATCGTTCACTTCAATGTCCGAATCTGTATCAGACACGTTGACAAACACGGGTCTCTTCTTCGCTTGAGGGTTGGTGGACTTGGAGCTCGACAGAGAAGAAGGGGGTAGGTCTTCCTCTTCTTCTTCCTCTTCATACCTTGGTATGGACGTTGTTTTCTGTTTGGAATTGGGTGTTGAGCTAGAGGTGGAGGAAGCGCTGGCGACTTTGGATCTGGCACGGAGAACATCAAGTGGACGGATGGATTTCGAAGGTGGCGCAGGGCCCTCTTCCTCTTCTTCCTCCTCGTACCGTGGTACACCTCTAGTAGGTCCTGAGTTCAAAGACCGGGAACTGGAGGGGTTCGACACCGTCAGTCGCATAGTAGATGGTTTAGGAATATGGTCGGATTCCTCTTCCTCTTCGTACAGTGGGACGCGGTTGGGAGCCGTAGCTTTGGTGGCACCAGGTCTCGACGCGTTCGTCCTGTTCGCTGTCTTTGCGACCTTGTAGAAGTCTTTCACCGTATTCGCAGTCGTCGTCTTACTCGAGGCATTGATCGTTTTCTTCTTGGTCGGCTCAGCGGCCGTCACTTCCACCCTCGCCTTTCCTTTCCCCTTCTTATCCCCCTCACCACCACCCTCATCAGACGAACATGGACTCTCGCCAGCGCTCAAGTCGATATACTCGTACGCATCGTCTTGCGCCTCGGACGCCTGTTTCGGTTTCCTCCGCCTTCCACCAACGCCAGCCCCCGCAGTCCTTGGTTTCGGTTTGGATCTTCCCGCCGTAGTCTTCGAAGCAGATGGACCTGGCATAGAATCCTCAACATCGTCTTCATTGACTTCACTTGCCTTCGCCTTGCGTGAAGCCGTCGCCCCGCCCTTCTTCCCACGTTTCACCTTCGCCCTCCCTTTCACCTCGTAGGCTTCCACAAGGTCAGGAGCAACGGCCCGTATCATGCACGAGGGTAACCACAATCGGAGCGAGGCATTTGGCAATTCCTTCGTCGCCGCTTTGCGTTTCTTGACGCCCGATTTGGAGGCTGCTGCAGCTGTTGTCTCGAGACGTTCAATGCCATCCGCGTTGTCCTCATCCCCACTCTCATCGTCACCCCCATCCTCTTCATCTTCTGTGAGATCGGTACCGAAGAGACCACCGACGAGTGGAGGACGAATTCCTTTCACACCACTTTCTGCGCGTTCAACGAGTGCGATGGGGTTGATCGTGACTCGGTATTCCGGTGTGCCATCCGTGGAAGCGTGTGTGCGTTCAGAATGGATTTCAACAAGAAGTGGAGAAGGCTCGGAATCCGCGGAAGATGAGGATGCAGAACCAGACGAGGACGGAGAGACGAGCGACATAAGCGAGGAGAGAGAAAACGGAGGGGAGGTTGAGGAATCAGAAGGGGCTGAGGCCGAAGATTTCTTGGAAGTGGATAGCGTGGAAGTGATACGTTTCGTCGCTGGTGAGGAGTCAGTGTCGCCTGCATCATCGTCTTCGCTGTAAGTACGTGTTGTTTTCTCCTGAGTATGATGTTGACGCCTATCTTCGCACAAGGCAGTACGACGAATAGCTCGACAAACGACGCCGGGCCAAAGGACAGTTCTAAACCTGCGAATGATGACATCTTTGACTCCCCACTCAAAATAGAGTTCACAGATTGATGCGATTCTCATCGGGTCAGGATCGTTTCTCCATGTGGCGGGTGAGGGCTGCTTCCACTCTTTTGAGGAAGGGGTATTCTCGGAAATGATTGGGTCCACGTAAGAGATGAGGACGGCTAGAGAAGGGAAGTCGTCTGGCAGAGATGCAGCGAGCGATGGCTTCTTTGATGGCAGAAAGCCGCTCTTGTTCACCTTCAGCTCAGCTCTAAGATCTTGTCTCCATTCGTCGAGGAAGGCATTGAGTTCGGCACCCTTTAGTTCTCCGACTGCTTGAACAAGTGAGTCACCAAATCCGGCACGTGCGAGGCCAACTGCGAATTTTTGCCCGCAGCCAGGGAGACCAGCAGGGACGTAGTCTCCCCCTGAAAGGAGACCGATAAGAATGGTCCCGGAACGAGAGAGACTGACAGACGAATTGGTGAGGATAGCGTCCGCTGTATACGTCACGACGTGGTTGCCGTCGTCTTTTCCCTGAGCATTCCTAACTGGATGGGCACGGTTACCGGAGAGTGTGCTGCTCGGACTATTTTCGGGATCAGGCGAGGAACGAAGGGATGTGACAGAGGACGTACTTTCGAATAACCATCGTAGCACCAAATAGAAAGTTGTCTACGTCGTCACTGAGGACAGCGTCGATGACACCAATTCTGTTAAGATATGCAAGTTCTGCCTCTGCCTCGCCTGGGGCGACTCTCCATTCAAACCCGAAGGCTTCAATGATGTTCTTCATACCATGTGTAAGCCAATGTGCGTTACCGCCGACTCTCTTTCCACGCTTGATAGCTGGCCTATACGGGCCGTCGAATACGAAGAGGGGGAGGAGAGGTGCATGCAGAAGACGGCAGCAGCGGAAGAAGAGAGTACGAAGCTCTGGATTCTCGCCTTCCCGTCCATACGCAGCGTGAAAGAACCATATGGAGGCATCGATGCCGATGCGAAAGCCACGCTGATGGGATGGATTCGCGGTGAAGCCGTCTGTGATAGCGAGCTCGGTGAGCGATCGAACCTGACCAGCAGGACGTAAAATCTTAAGAACGAGTCTGTGAGCTAGTCAATCGTCGAAAATTTCAGACTCACCTCCCATAGTCCAGCGACACCCATCCCAGAGTTGGTCCTAATCCAACAGAATCCAACAGAATCCAACAGACTCGTTGCAACAGAGTTCAATTGTTTCGCGTCTCGTGTTCCATCAAGTCATGTGATCACAAGACAATATCACGTGCCTCGGTCTGGCAGATCACGCCCCTATTTTTAAGTTAGAGATCAACAATTACGAGTAAATAAACTTTGACCCCGTAATGTATCATATCATATTCTAATTGCTGTTGAGTATGGCGTAATGTAACAGAATGTATTGTAATGAAATGTAACCATTCGTACTCAAAAGTAATCGAAAGTAATCGAATTTAATCAACTTTCGTGGACAGCCACACCCTCCAAGTAGTTGATACCCTCGCCATATCCGAGCTTGAGCCACTCTTTGCAAACAATCGTGAGGGAGGTTGATTTTGCGGAGATCGACAACCTCGTCTCCGAGAGTATATGCTTGCTGCTCGAGAAGAGCCGCTCGACCGAAACGCTAACCGCGGGGATGGCAAGGATGTCACGGGCGATGCGCGAAATAATGGGAAACGAACGAGCGTGTTGCTAGATAGTACGGATGATGAGCGGCCGTCAGCTAGCCAACATGAACGACAAGGCTTACCTTCCACCAAGTGAGTGGATTGTCATCAGCCTCTGCGTACAGATTCTAGGTATTGTCACGGGTAACCCCCGGGTGTCCGGAGGCTTACCCGCACCCGTACCCGCAAAAACCCGTACCCTTCATGGCGGGTACGGGTTGACGAGAAACACCCTGGGGTATACCCATGATGGGTATACCCGCAGGTGCCCCTACTGGTGCCTCATAACAAGG
>JBBPJZ010000324.1:0-23482 GCA_038089015.1 Chalciporus aff. trinitensis | reverse complement strand
CACGCGCTAATAACGTGTGGTTAAAAATGGGTGAGCATTTGAGACTAGCCCCTTTGTTTTGATGACGGTCTGCGCGGTTGCTCGGAGCTTGTCGCGAAACTAATTCCCCCCCTCTCCCCCTTGTTGAAGAAGGACCATGACAGTTACACAAGAAACCATTTATTCGTGCACAACCGTTCTGAGATTCACATTGCCGCCGTGAATTTGAGATTTGGACTCGACCCGGAAATCTTCGGTTCTGGCTGTGACGCGCTCGTTAGGTGGTAACTAACAGTGGTCACGCCCAGCTCATATTGTCGAGCGGGTCCATGAGAATCACCACCACGTGAAAATGGTGAGGATGCGGATTCACCGTATATCCTCGGTATTTCGTCATTCCACCACCGTAACAGAAATAGCTCTACTCCGCCCATCAGAGTCGAGCGCGCGAGAGAGGTCTAGGTGTCACTTTCTTTTAATATACTATGCATGCTAAACATTCTATCAATTCCCCTGACACGCATGCTTGGGCTGTACGTTCATGGCGATTCGGTAGGTACAGCATGCGAAGTAGCCGTGCCTCCTTTTAGTTTGCCGCCACACGGCGCTGTTTGATCGATAACGTGGAGAACACAGGGTTTCTGAATGTTTGGGATCTGCCCGAACTGGACAGAAGCAACGAGGCACGCTCCCCCACCGTCACTATCGCTGAGGGGTCGTCCCCGAGGAAGGGAAAGTCCAATTATTATGGAAACCCAGTACTATGTCTTCCCTAATGGACTCGTATGCAAGAATTCATGCTAGTTAAGAGTTCAGGATGTTGTCGGGTTGCAAGCAGTGAGAACCATCATGGTCAATCGTCGTTGTCGGCAAATCACCACTTCTAGTCATCCGGCACGACGGTGGGAAGTTGATCTTTGACACCCGAACTCGAGACTTCTATGAATTTCCTTCACTCAGCACAGATATCCCGGTATGTAACTTCATTCTCTCTCGTTTGTTTGATCACACAATTCATTTGATCGAACATTAGATACCGGATATCCCGTTCGACACTTGGCGGATTTTACTCACGAACACCTATATCTTGGTGCACATTCCCGCCGATCCTGGGGGTGGCTTAGATGAGACTCTCAAGCAGACTCTAATACAAGTCTTCGTGGTTCCCGATTATCCTCATCCCGCCAGTTCTGGTCACGAGGTTCGTATCCTACAACTCTCCTATGAGGGAAGAGTATACAGATATTTTCATGACGTCTTTCTTATTCAAAATTCCGTCGTTTATTCTGCCACCTAGAGCAGTTTCTGTACCAGACACATTGCAAGCTCGTTCTATTGTGCAGACATGAAGCGAAGCGATGCAGGGAGTGTATCCCATGGTGTTTCTGCCATGAAGTTTTCCATCGATGCTTCAAATGACAAATGCGTGACGAGTAGGATGTGGTGTTTAAATTTCCCGGGCCGACCGGGAGACTCGATTGTCCGAGCTAGAGATATCAACTAGTCAAATGGCCTGTAGTCACCGCATACATAATAGCTCATCGTCGTTTCTACGGTTAGGTTCCCTTAGCGGATGGGCTCGTAGAAAGGGTTTAAACTCGAAGTCGCGATCGAGTGTCGACCTTTGAATAGTTTGTGTTATGTATCATTCGATGCCCTGAAATGGCACTGTGTGGGAACATTTACAAAGCGAGCCTTTTCACTCTATGTAAGTATTGCCATGGGCCCCCAGCATGATATCCAAGTCCCGGACGAAATAATTTGCAAGATCGTATGCTTCCTCGACATTCGAGATGTCGTGCGATTGCGATTTGTGAGCCCGATCCTCATTCTTAGCTTTGTTATGGATAACCATACCTAGTTAGGTCTCCAAACGATTCAGGGCCATTACCTATGAACCTGCTATCTGGACAGTTATATATGCAAATTCCCCATTGCCTCGCCCTCCTGGACCATTCCCTTCCCAATCCACCCAAATTCTTGAAGATATCCTAGTGCAGTCGACAAGGTTGTCTCAGCGCTGGACAACCCAGCAGATACAATACCACCCGAGCGGAGAGATTCCACTAGAACGACCGAGAGAACGACACAAAGTCATTGCTGGGAGATGGCTTCTCAACCTTGACCCCTCTGATTCCTGTCAATTCGTGTTGCACGATATAGAGACACGCTCGAAACAGGTCCTATGGTCGCATCATATGCAGATCAACACTCGCTCATGGGACGCGCGTTCCATGATGTCTACCACTGAATTAATAGTGTACATTGTGCTCGAAGAAGTGGATAACAGTGGTTCACAGTCATCAGCGTACGCACGACTTCTCTTGTAAAACTCTCTGCTTATGGATGTCATAACAGCAGCTCTATGTGGAAATTAATGGAATTCCGTATCAGCAACATCTCTGGCCAATTGGGTAGTTGGGCTTCGTTTCCAGTCCCTTACATGAGAAAGTGTCATTTTGCATTCCTCAGTGGGCGACATGCACTATTTCTACGCCTCTGTGGTCCGGGCTCCGAGTTGATCTTCAATACTCAAATTCGATTGTTCTACAAACTCCCCACATTCAGCACAGAGCTAGTATGTTCACTTAGTGTCGGTAACATCCTCTACTGATCACACATTAGCATCTAGCAATCTCGGAACCACGAGTTCACCGAGTTTTCCTCACTGACACGCATATCCTCGTCTTTACCAACTCCTCAATGTCATACGAATCGCGGACCCTCATTCAAGCTTTCGTCACACCTGATCCGATATCACTCTCAGGAAACGATTACGTTGGTCTCCTACGCCTTTCGCACGAAGGGATTGTGAGCGGAGGGTTTCTCGAACCTTCTCTTGTGAGGACTCCAGCTACAGATCCCTCGACTGGCCAAAGGAGTTTTCGATTGCTCTATCGACAACACTACTGCGACCCGTGTATCTATTGCATGGACCTTGCACTCGACCAGCCTCGCTGTGACGCTGTGTTACCGATCTTTACGGCTACGCATTTCGTCTCCAGGCTTTGGGAGCCGTCTCTTCACACCATATCTGAGGGTCCCAGCTGCATTCATTTGGGCGCTTCCGACGACGGGTACGTTAGGGGTGTCTATTGCTTGCACGTTCGTCAGAGGGTTTTGGGAACTAAGCGTCGAGGGTCCACTTCGCCTTGCATCGTCAAGTTCACAGTTGACGCTAGCCAAGACAAATGTACGGCAGACGTGGGGGAACCGTCACCGCCGGGTGGAAATGACGCGCAGAGTTTGTGGTTTCTTAACTTGGAGTCTTTCGACGGTGTGAGAGGGAGGGTTTTGTACCTTGAGTATGGGTCTATCCTTCGGATTATGTGTATCGAGTAGATGACAACCAGAGCGTAGCTGATGTACTCTTGTTTGGAACCCAGTGCATCGCCACTGTTGACGCTTGGCATACGAGCACCTCAAAATTTCAGGTCAGGACGATCATGATTTTAAGCATCAATTGTCTCTGCCAAATGTTCGGAGGACACGTTGTGGGCTCCCTTCTCACTTATACTTGGTTGGCTATCCAACACTTTCGGGTGCTTGCGATCAAGTTCCGAACTTCCGATGATCCAGGTAAACCAGGCATGTTGTTGGGCAAGTGTCAGTGTGAGATCACCAAGTGACACTCCATTGGTACATGTTCTGGATTCAATTGCTAGATGCACGGGGCTTGACAGGAACACTTCTTGTCCTATGTCAACAAATCTTCTATGAGAACGACATCGTGACGCTCACTTTCCTCACTCAAGTGTCATCCTATTATCATACAGCCATTCTATCTTCCTACCCGTCCACAGCTGATCAACGCTGCCGAAGACGTCTTCCACCTCTGACACGAGTAGGTTTTAGATGCTTTCTTCGAGGATGTGTTTCCCCTTCGGAGTTCGATAATTGATCCCATTTCCGGATCTACGTCTCTACAGTTGCTGTATCGACAGGTCACCGACGATAACAAGACGCATTTCTTCTGCATGGACCCCATGCTTCCTAAACCATATGATGAGGCTTCCAGCGGCTGCGGGTTGACGGGAGGACAAATCCTTGGAGGACTAATCGTGAGCCGCTGTCCATGAAGTTCACGGTTGATCCCACCCAAGAAAAATATCACGGTGCAGTAGTTTGGTACACTGGTCATGAACGGATTAATGTTGTACGAGCCGTAGATTATATGTGGAGAGATACGAGATTCACATCCCATGTGTGCCTGTATGTTCGAGTAGTTCAAGCTCCCACAAGCTTCCCGGCTCTGCAGCACATTGCATCCTACTGACAGTCTGACACTACTTTTGCTTGAGTGCTTACCCATCATTGATTTCACACTTTCACGCGCATGGCCGAATCGATCATCGGCCTGAGACTCAGTCGGTTTATCTTTCTACCGACAGATTCCTTCGAATCATGCATAACGCGCTCTATATCGAAGAAATTCTGCTCAATATCTTCGCTTACTGCCGTGCGCGCAGACGCCGTCGGTTCCCGACTTATCGAATAGAGCTTCGCTATGTCAACAGAGATCTCGCAGCGCTTGCCAGGACATGTAGAGCCTTCAAAGACCTGGCTCTGGACATGATTTGGGCTGAACTTCCTAATTTATCGCCCCTGGCGAGGTGCCTTCCGAGTGTCTCAAGTTTGGACTCGCAAGGAGTAAGTTTTCTCGAGCTTTTCAAAATAAGGGTCTCGGCTGAGAAGCGAGTGCGCCGTCATGATGAAAGATCTACTCTTTCCACAGATCACTCGAAAATGCAGAATGGGAAACTCTTCGAAGCTACACGTCTCGTGTCCGCGCTATACCTAACGTGCACGGAACATCTGGTCTGGCGATTGATTGTATCAATCAACTATCCAATCCCCCGAATGCCGATCAACCGTTCTTTCCAAAGCTCCGAGAGCTATGGTTGTCCGCGATCAATCCCGGACTCTATCCTTTCGTACTCCTTCATTTCACCAACCCGCAGCTGATAGATCTCACTCTTACGATCACTAATAGCAACGAAAGCTTGTTTCGCTCCTTCGGCCACCTTTGCCCAAATGTGCGTTGCTTTCAGGCGATCGAGTCCGCTCCCCATGCAGAGATCATCTCCGACCTCGTTTGTGACTGGTCGAACCTTCGAAGCATCACATGCAATATGGTTGTTCTAAATTCCACTGCGTTGTCCCATCTTTCTTCCCTGCCTTCTGTCTCCACCCTGTCGTTCACAGTCAATAACACGGTGATGGACCACTTCTTAGGGGACCCTCCACTCCCCTTTCAAGCTCTTAACCACTTAATCGTCACCTCTGGTTCTCTCATCCCGCTCTGGAGGATGTTTCGCCGCCTTAGCATGCCGGTTATCAACACTGTAAAGCTGATCCTTCTCCAAGTACAACCCACTCCCTCAGATCTCCTCTCACTATTCACAGCCCTCGGGGAAGCATGTCGGCACGAATCCCTAAACGGCTTATCAATGCGGATGCATGTAGATGAGATCACCACTTTGCCTGATCCACCCCCTTGCCGACTAAACTTACACTTTCTTCGCCCTTTGATGATCTTCCATAACCTCCAGTCTCTGTCCCTCGGCGTTGTTTGGGGCGTGGACTTGACTGAGAGCGAGTTGCTCTCTTTAGTGTCTTCGTGGCCCCGCCTGACAATGTTGGAGTTGAGCGAGGATGGTGACTGGACGCTAAACAGCGGCATCACGCCTGAAGGGTTCGTGCAGCTCCTTGAACGATGCAGGTCGCTACGGGTGCTATCCGTGATTCTCAACACGCGAGGTTACACAAAAATCCCTCGTGGTCACCCCTGGCGTGGTCGGACCATGCCCAAAGATACCTTTATCCATCTTCTCAACTCTCCGATCGAAGAGGATGCCATCGATGCGCTGGGTGTTTTCTTCCACGTCGCACCATACCCCGATTTCAATCTTACCACACACTGGAATAAACCTTCTTTCAGAGGCAGACGACCTCAGGCTCAAGAGCCCTTCGACACGTATTATTGGCGATGGGTGAGGGCTCGAGGGATTGCCAGTGATCTCTCGGAGTTGAGGAGGAAGCTGTTAAGATCTATCGAAACTCATGCCTATAGTCTGGGTTTCGCTGCAGAATGAAGTGCGATCAATAAAGATGGAAAGCAGCGCTGGATTGCCTGTGGATGACCGTGTTTCTGATAACATATACCGAGATTTCCATCTCTTTACGAATTCCATCGCTAGTGCTAGTGTTACCTGAGTGCCTTTTTGCCAACAACCTACACACCGCACATGAATGAGCTTGGATGTGAATGCGTGATCCTGTACGATCCATGTGTTCACTTTCGAGCTACATCCTGTCGAGGAGTGTAGGTAACATCTCGCATTGCGCAAGCCGGGCAACTTGGTGTGGTCTCCTATCATGGGTGTAGGTTGAGCGGGTTGAACCGGCATATCGGGCCGTAACTTACCCACTTTCGCAGGCTCCGAATCCCTAGCTCGCTTCTCATTCGTGGTAACCTAGTTTCCTGCCACTCACAACACCAGGTTGTTCGGTCTGCCGAACGCAACAGACCATGATATCCTCTTGTTTGGGACCGCATACCAGTATTCAAACCTGAAAAATGCCGATAACCTCACAGGTACCATGTGATGAACATCCCCCCGCTCCCTCTGGAAGTACAGACGGAAATCTTCCTTTCTAACAGCTCGAAGCTACAGAGGAATTTCTATACGTCTGATGCTCGTTGCATCCGATGTAAAAGTGTGGTCAGTCCGTTTTCTCTCCCTCACCAAACGTTTGCACACCTGACGTTCTGTGCAGGCTCGAACCTTAGGTGTATAAGTCGGTCATTCTCCGCGGTAGTGGACATGCGACTCGGTTGATTGCAGCGCCAGCACGGCAACTACCACAATTCGCCCGCTCCCACGTCAAGGCACTCTGTCTTGGTCCAACTATCCCACTGGGCCAGCCATCCACCTAGCATCTACCTCGTCTTACCCACGTGGCGTTTAGGTTCTGGCATTCCCCACTCTCCTTGATCCTTCACGAAAGCCCTAGACTACAGAATTTTATTCTCCTGGCGGATGTCGCTGATATTCCTGGGGTGGAAGAGTCGCCGGAAAAAGATGTGATTCAAGATATCCGAGTTGTCGTGTTGGAGCATACCCGAGATGCAGAGGGATTGGAAGCGATGCGGAGAGATGCGGAGGGGATGTGGTAGCGTGCGGAATCTGTTGTGCGATGGAGAAAGCGAAACAAAGATGCGTGTTTTACTGCAAGCGCCGTCGAAGCTGAACGATTTATGTAGTGTTATTCCAGCTGGACCATTTGAATTTCCTCCAGACTTTCAGACCGTATATTCGGAGGCAACGATCTGACCGGTGGCGAGAGGATTGTTGCTTGAAATGCATCCCATTTACGATCTTTTCTGTATGTTGGTTTTCGTACTTGCATTAAAGTATGGCGTGATCAAGGTGCACCGCTGATCAAACAGCATGATGGGCCAACTGGACTCAATACACAACATACATGCAACATTTGGCAACATAACCATGAGGCCCAATATCGCCTCCAGTCACTTCCGAGACTGCGGCATCCTGCGCAGTGCTCTTACACACCTTTTGCAGCCGGATGACTTTTAGACACCGCGTACCGTTCCTGGTTCACAAACGCCTATTCCTTGCAAGGGGGATCTGGTTAAGGGATGTCATCTCCGCAGGTGCATGGCTAAGCGAGTGTTCCTATCAGGAAGTGGTCACGCCACTCCGGGACCGTTGCATTGTGCATGACTTGGAATGAATCAGATTCAGAATGAGTCGATGATAATTCGCTGGACCCAACTTGGCTTCAACCCTAATGCATGCATGCAATCGTACGTTCATCCATGACTTGACTGGGAGCACAGGATGACTGCGCAGGCGATGCGCCTACGTCGCGATCCGTCAAATTTTGGGGTTCAGTCATCTATCACGAGGGTATAAGAGCGGTGGGTTATAGAGCCATCGCACCATCATCATCACAAAGGCGTTGCAGATCTGTTCAACCCATCAGTCCAGCATCTACTTCCAAGCTATCCATCTATCCCTATACTTAATATGACCTACCAACCCACCTCCTCTTCAAAATACGCCCCCACTTCCCCGATGCATGCTAGCTCCCAAAAGGACTACTCCGCTGCGTTTGGTGCATTGCAATCGCAGTACGGCATGGGGGGATGCTATCATTCTCCGCACGTCCAATCTTCCATTGCCCTGCCGTGTCCAGCTCCTTCCAAAGATACCAATTCACGGAAATGGTACAAGTGGGGATCGTCCCCCTCTTCGTCTACTGCTTCCCTTATCAGCTCTCATGTGCGCACTGGCTCAGCGCCTCATGCGTCAAAGGGCTTGAGCCCAGCACCCTCAGGGTCTCATCCACAAGGGAATGCAGGGGGAACTGAGGCTCATCTTGGCGAGTTGATGGCAAAGTACGGACACGGATCCGTCTCACAAACGCCTCATCCTCGCAGATAATGTGATATAGAATCAGATATTATTACTATGGCACAGTGAGTGTTGTCGCATTGTGCTCTTCGTGCAGGACTGAGGGATCAACATCTCCAGCTGTTCCGAAATTTCGTGAAGTATACTATGTCCCCGTTTAATTCGTTTGTGCCAGTGGCTTTCTTAAAGTTTCTCGAGGTGGTCGTGAGCTTTCGAGGTCAGGGGGGTGAGCAAAAGTAATTATGTAGCGTCGAGATCCGAGCCAAATATGAGATATGCCTGAGTTGTATAGTATATATATCGGATACTAGAGTGTTGAGGTTTGGAATCCATGATAAACCAGAGCCCATCGTTCATTTGACCGAATCCACGGAAGGCAGCTGAGGCGGAGGGATAGGCGGAGGAGAAGCCTACCTTGAATGCGGCGCTCGACTCTACAGTTCATGGCCTGGAACTAGACCCAGAGAGGAAAAGAAGGCTGCAGGCAAACTCGCCGATGACCAAGCTACTTCGCGCGTTCAAGAACTGGAGGAGGAACAGATGTCACTTGACAACAAAGTTCACAATCTCGAACAAGATCTGAAAGAGGAAAATCTCCAGTAAGCAGAAATCTACAGCCAGGTCAGCAAGATGGATACCGATGTCATATTTGCAACAGCATTGCTTCCGGGGTGCAAAGCGAGCACGCTGAGCGGTATACCATTCTGGACCACCTCGAAGGAGAGTTGCAGACCAAATAAGACGAACTTGCTGAACCCCAACGATGCATTGAAAAGTGCGACAAGGAGACTGCAAGATATTTAAGCGCTCAAATCATACATCGTTGGAGGAAAGTGTCAAGGATCTCCGGGGGCAGCTTGCACTTGCTCAGGACTGTATCGCCCAGGTAGAGGCGAGGAGGAGCAGGCCAATGATCGGATGGTGTTTGATTGAGAAAGGGACTGAGAGCTACGGAGCTTACGTGGCACTGGCAGTTGGAGGATGCATCAGAAGCTGCGGAGAGAGGATGAAGACAGACGAAGAGATGCTTGCTGACCTGAGAGCCAACTTGGTGCCCTCCCTGGAGCGCGAGCAGGAGAGATGGCGAGAGCAGCCAAGCATACAAGTCAGGCGGAGGGTTATAGCTAGGTGGGGCGCCTCTGCTCGACGCCTCTGGAATACGGCAGTGGGAGGACGTGCCAACAACTCACCTGGGAGTCAATATAGCTATCAGGTCCCACCGGTCAATTACTAACTGGGATATATTGTTCCACAGCATCGAGAAGAGTGAATGCTGTATGCGTGGGGAATTGGATGGCTTCCTTCTGGGGCGATCTCGCGGGGGAAGCGGTACCAGTATACGAGGTGGAGCGGGAGAAATCTAATCGCAAAGAGTGGTTGTAGGTCATGGGAGAGGTATGTGATCGTCATGGCGTTCGAACTTACAGTACGTCGAGGAAATCGAGGTCAGGCTCTCGAGGGGCACCAGATGGGCCGCCTGGTGAGACTACGGTTGATGGCTATACATAGTACCCGGCTATGTCAGATGTGGTGGGCGGAGTGCGCTCCAAACACAATTTATATAAGGGGAGCATGCGCGTATGACGCTGTAAACCCCCCAAAAATAATGCGCGAATTAGAGACCGTTAGGCGCGCGATTTGGGTCCATCAGGCCGGTGCGCGATTTGGCGCAAGTTTCGAAGCAGTCACCGGACCCAATCCTAGTTATCAATATACCAATGGTGTACAGCACAGTAGTAGACAACGATCCTAATCGACTAGCATTCGAGTCATTGGGTAGGAGTAAGTGATGGAACTTCGTGCTTGGCACTGCTTGCAAGTGGCTCCTTCAACACTCTCCCTTGGGACCCTCCGTAATGAAGGAAGAGGGTGAATATGACAAAATATCCATAAACCGTGACTGAGTACGATCTAGATATGCTCGAGGACAGTTTGAAGTCCGCCAGTCACAAGTATACCTAACTATAGCGCCACGCTCACGAACATGGCGGTACAGTGGTTACCAAATATGGTAACATAACTCTCATAGTCTGTTCTCCGACGGACGTCAGATATCAACGATCACCCATCCAAGCCCTACTAGTAACTCTTTTTGATCACACCAGTGCCTTTTCTCCACTTCGGTTCGGACCCTTCCATCGAATCTCACAATTTTCAGGATGCTCTCGGTAGGATGTCCCGTCATCTGAAGTTTGTCGCAGCAGCCAAACTGCTGTGGAGTCTGGCACCCCTCAAGCTTCTCGTGATGAAGGTACTCAAGTTTCTGCTCCACCCGCCATGTTTGCAGGTGCCTGCCGACTCCCGCTGACTCCATTGGACCGACATTTGGTGGGATTTTTACCATGGAGCATGAGCCTGATCCTGCTAGCCTTACCCATCCTCTCGGATCTATCCTAGCCACTAGGTTACTGTCTCGGTGATGTTCCCATTTAGTTCGTTTAATCATCCACCCCACATATCTCTTCGCAAGCCTCCATTTAATCACATTTTTTTTTCATCAATGTCCTTCTACATCCTCGTGTTCTATCCTCGTGTCGACCACAGCTTACACTGATCACATTGATCTCTGTCCCATCCGCAGTCCACTACTCGAGACTTACAACTGTTTCCAATTTTGTGTTTCAGACATTCCTTGCATCAGATCGTGAATTTAATATTCATCCCATCTGGAATATTTAAACATTTTGACACTTCTAACACACCAGCTTTCTTTCGAGTACAAAGGTATGTAGGATCTAATCCATTTTGTACTGTTGTGTGGAGCTCCATTTCGTGCGCGATCTATGATCTGTTTCGCGCAGCTATGATGATCACCTAAATCGCGCGCCTAATGGTCTCTAATTCGCGCATTATTTTTTTGGGGTTTACAGCGTCATATGCGCATTGCGAAGCCTATTATTTGCGTCAAACTTACGTCAAAGCACGAAACCGAACGCGGAAGAGAGATCCGCGCTAAGCACCGGTTTGCCAAGCTGTGAGTTCTTAATTTTCAGGCCACGATCACCGGCCAATATAGCCACAATATCTGAAGGGAGTTTGCCGATAACGAAGGTACTGGAACCATTTCGCCTAAAATCCCCCTGAGCACCCTTCAACTTCAGGTTCTGTTTGGTAGTTGAGGGCGGGGGTCTACTTGAAGACATTCAATATGCATCGCGACGGAGTCAAGACTGAAGTAGACTCGCGAGCAGAGAGTATCACACAGGGCCAAGAGAGAACAGAACAGCATGGATTCAAGTTGTAGCGACCGTGACGATGACCATACCTCAAACATTAGGATACTATAGAAGAACTGAGAGCCTCGGCCCTACTAGTAGGTTTGTGTCTCTTCACCAATCACCCTGGGCCACAGGCTCCCAGGGCTTGGCAGGTCTCATTGGTAATAATCCCCAGGCCCCCCATTCCGAGAATAGAAGCTGGGTGTCGTCTTCTGAAAGACTCTGTGTTTAGCATCAGAATGCTGCATTATGCATTAATATTTGACCCAATGTTCCGCTGCTAGAATGGAATGTCTGCTTGCAAGGACCCCAAGCTCCAGGTCTAGCTGATGGTACTATCATTACGTCCCGGCATTGCATATTCTGACATCCACGCATTTACTGGAACAAGACTGGCACGAATAAATACTCGGGTGAGTTTGAACGTCTTTCATACTGCACGCATGCCGTTCACCGCGATGTGGAACGAACATGCCGTCCCGAGGAACTCCAATTGTCTCGACTCATTCGGGTGTCATCATCCCCCCGAATACTGCGCTGCGCAATGTTCATGGTAAGTCTGATTCTCACCTTCATCTAGGAAAGTGTTCAGCACTCACATTCAACGTAGTGAAAGCCTTACTTCTAGTAATTATACAGTCAACACATACGGACTTGCAGACCCTGCTGGTGCACACACCCAGCGTGAGCCATACGGTGGATATCTGTTTTCAAAGCACTAACCGGCCAACTGACCTAGTTCATGCCCAACCGTTTGACTTCAACGCCGAAAATGCACTGGGATTATTTGAAATGAACCCGCGTAACCCCACTGGCATCTCGTAAGTATTATTTATACCCACCAAATGTAATTATGAACTGGTTCCTGGCACGAATTTTAGCTCTACATTCCACTGCTTTCAATGTGGGCAGAAGCTCCCCAGTTTTAACTTCTGGAAATCGCCGTCTCGGAGCTGTCTTATGGACAGTGACCAGGTCACACGGATGGGCGTTGGTGGGTATTTCCCCAATCCAGTAACTGCCACACCACAGAATATGCTGCTGCCTCAAGGGGGAACCTTCCTCGGGGAACCAGCTATTTCTTCACTTCCGATGAGCACACGCACAGGGGCTCCTTGGACGTTGACACGACCTGACCCCCAATTGCCATATGACACTTCTCGTTCTGTCAACACGAATTGCGCATCTCTGTCTTCTTCGCAATGGGATGGTCAGCACCAGTGCCAGTAGCTCACTAACGACGGCAGTATATGCGGTGCGCCGCTTTCCGGAATGAAACAAGACGTCGCGGCACATCTGTATGGTGCACACTCCATTCGCCCCAGGGGCAACAAGACGAAGCTTCCGTGTCTCTGGAAAGACTGTCATAGCGTCCTGAGCAAGAAGAGCATGGTACGCCACATTATCGCGGTTCATCTGAGAGTTGGAGTCAGCTGCCCGAGTTGCCACTTGAGCTTTTCTCGCAGCGATTATATCAAGGAGCACATGAAGGTATGTCGAGCGAGTAGGAAGAACGCCTCGACTCCTTCAAAGACTGTTGCTCTCAGGTCGAGTCAAGCATCCCATTTATGGGGTTGAATCTAGCTGGATTCAACTCCCTCTCCGATACTCATGGTTCTATTTCATTCTTCACCTAAATTTCTTGGTATGACCGGATTGCGCTTCATTACCCTTCGAGTCCGCTTTGTCCAGTGCATTAGCATTATTCGATTTGCATCTACTTGGACGTTGGCCCGAGTCTTGGGACTTCATGATTTTCACATTTCATTACTCAAGCTTGCTCCTTTATATACGCAATGTATCCGATGGCAGTTGAGACTGGTACCTATACGACGTACATGCTTAGGGACAAATATAACACCATTTCATGGATGTGTGCACAATACAATGGACCATAACCCTCCTGGATATTGATTGAGCCCTTCCTTCCTTGGAACCGTGACCTTGACCGACTCTTACAAGGATAACTGTCAGTGTCATCATCGCTGTTGTCTTCATATTCTTCATCCAGCGCAGCTGACCGTGGTAAACCGACTGTCCCGGAGGTTGGTAATGCTTGAATTTCGGACCGTGATAACCGGAACCACACGTGCCCGCATTAGCCAACACGGAGTGAGCTCAGAAGAGCCTACTCTTCAGGTCATCACAGCCTACTCTTCAGGTCATCACAGCCTACTCTTCAGGTCATCACAGCCTACTCTTCAGGTCATCACAGCCTACTCTTCAGGTCATCACAGCCAAACCTGTTAATCATGATCCTAGAGTCGGGAAATCAATCAGATATTTGAGCGTTGACCTACACTGGGCCCAGGCAGCTCCATGGAAAAAGGGTCCGCTGGGCTGCCACTTGCTGGCACACGCAAGAGGGAGCCCTTATCCTTGGGTTACCACTTCTGGTCGGCGTGATCACGGCCTCCACACGTAGAGATGAGATCTGGAGTTTACACAGTCGTTCCTGCCAGAATGGCTCTAGACCACGCTCCCACTGACGGTTGCACATCTAGAATAGCAGCAGGAATGAGTTAAGAGTGGCAAAAGGGAATTGGAAGAAAACCTTCAGTGATGAGCGGATGTTGGTCCAGGCTCTGATCCGAACTGGGGGCCTACGGAGGGTTCAAGTCGCAAGACACTCCCCGAATCAAGTGGGCATGGGTAACCCACTGTCAAAGGTTAATTCCATCCGTGGATTTCCCATAGGAGGGATATGTCCAACGAACAATCCTGTATCTAGCATCAATGAACCATAGGATGCTTGTATAGACACATTGGCATGACATACTGATTTGAGTCCGGCTTTCGTGGAAGTTGTCATGAAAACATGTTAGTTGCTCTTATAGATTTGAGAAGTTGCATATATGCAGTGGATTTTTGCGATGAGGGAAATGGCCATTTCCTGAGCACCTACAAACGGACGATACGATGCTAGCCAACAAGATGGGATATGCACAACACGAGATAACAGGTACATCTACCTAAAAATCGACTGCTGACAACTCCAGGATATCCAGCGGTGAGACACTTGAAGATGGAGCCATTGGGGTACTAGCTTCCATAGAATGGGATGGTAGAGTAACAAGCGTTGACGATACAGCAGGAACGTCTTTCCGTTCGCGTGCTGCACTCATTTTTGGGTGGTTACGAGACAACAGTCCGCAACATCCGATTTGACTAGCCCTTACGTCCTCTGGCGGCGGATCGGTTGCGCTCTCGTTGCTGTTGTCCTCTGAGCGTGACATGGATATGACCTCAGTATGGGAGACTTGTTGAAGTGAGCGTGGGCTGTCAACGGTATTCAGAGGACCTCGAGGCGACGTATGTCCGCTGACCATGAAAGATTCAGGTGACCGTAGTGAAAAACGGCGATATAACTTACTGGCAGGCCCAACCCCAGAGCTATTGAATCCGCGCGGTAAACTACGAACCGAGGTATGCTGTTCCACAACTTCGAGAACAGTGAGCGAGGGTGACTGGATGGTTTCCCTCTGGGACGATCTCGAGAGGGAAGAGGTATACGAGGTGCGGAGGCGGAAATTTAGTCACAAAGAGTGGTTGTAAGTAATGGGAGAGGTACATGATCGCCGTTCGAACGTACGTCAAGAAAATCAGGGTCAGGCTCGCGAGAAATACCGGACGGACAGCCTGGTGAAACTACGGCTGATAGCTATGCATATTTTTGTCAGATGTGACTCGGAGAGACGTAGTGTGCCCCGAACGCACATCAAGGATGGCATCGAAAGTCTGTTGTTTTTGTCAGACCACGAAACGGAACATGGAAAAGAGGTGAACACCCGTTCATCATCGCGCAAATGGCCCCACCAAGGCACTCGCCAGACTAAGACGTCCCCACCATTATTGCCAGCTGCAATGAACTCCCCTGTGGGAGAGAATGCAATTGCGTGTAAACCCGAAGGTTGCTTCAGTGGCTCTCCAAACAGAAGGCATGATTCCATATCCCAAAAACGAAGTTCGTTTGAGCCGCTGGCAAGCCATTTTGTATCAGGAGAAAGGCTGAAACCGATCACATAACGTTGGTGACCAGCCCACGGCTCACCAATGCTCTCGGCCGTACTGGAATCCCAGCAAAATATACGTCCGTCAACTCCACCGGAGAGAAAGCTAGTCCCATCACCCGAGAAAATGATAGAAGTAACCCCGCGTCCAGTATCATCCGATCGCATGTTAAGCGGACCCAGGATACGTTCCCCAGCTTCCGTGTCGAAGATGATGATATTGTTCGTCGAAGCCGCTGCAATTCTCCTGCCATCCGGAGAGAAAAAAGGTGGGGCTATCGAAACATCGAAGGCGTAGTTGATGTAACATTTGACTTGGATAGTTTGTGACACCCCCCAAAGGATGATCCCTTCGTGGTGCAGACTGGCGAGGAGTGCTCCATTCTTGGACAAGGCAAGACGCATAGCGTATCCATAATTTTCGCGGAGCTGTAATTCCCCGAGCTGTTCTTGATTATCCGCTTTCCATATAGTTAGATAGTTGTCCTGATAACCACATGAAATAATACGCCCATCTTTTGTGGTCGCGACGCCTCGGACAACGCCCTGGTGGACCATTGGATTTCCCTCTTGTGCACCATCGGCAGAATTCCATATCCGCACTGTCCTATCGTCTCCACCCGTAATGATCCTGGACTCAGAAAGCCATGCTATGCAACTTATCGCCTGTTCGTGAGCTGATATGGTGAGAGTTGCTTTTGCAAGGGGTTCTGAAGATTGTTCGAGTTCGCGCGAGCTGGCCATCCTCCTACTGGCAGTTGCACGTCAAGAGAGCAGCAGGGATGAGTCAAGAGCGAGACAAGGAGAGATTGGAGGAAAACCTTCGGCGATGAGCAGATGTTGGTCCACGCTCAGGTTCGATGGTAGGTCCAACCGTGTGAATAAAAACATTACAGAGGTTCTCGACTCCTTGCAGGGTTTTTCCCTTCCATTTCGAGAGATGCACAAATCCCAAAAACAAGACAGAAGGAATGTCCAGCACAATCCCTTTCCAGATGAACTTGTATGCAAGATCTTTTGTTACCTCAGTATCCGTGATGTCATCAGATTGCGAGTAGTGCGTTCGATGACGACTCTAGTCGTCTTGGAATCACATTAAATGGCAGCTTCCCAGATTTCCAAGCGCTTCTGCGATATTACCTACGATCCGGCAATTTGGAGGGCTCTGTACGCACATGCGCTCTTGCCTCGTTCACCTGGACCATTTCCTTCTCAGTCGACTCGGTTTCTTGAAGATACCTTGGTCCAATCCGCGAGGTTGGCTAAGACTTGGACAACACAACCGATACAAGACAACCTGAATATCAGCCTCGGGATCCCCATCGTTATCAACAGGAAATGGCTCCTCGACTGTGACAGTTTCAACCGATTCTGGCTGATTGACATCGAGACGCTCGCTCGCCAGGTCCTATGGAGGAACGGGAATCCAATAAAAAACTGGAATGCGGGATTTATTCCATCCAACTCAGGCCAGGTAATCTACATTGCAGTTCAAGAGCCACCAGGTGATCCTTCGGATAGTTCACAGTATGTATTGTCTCTTCTAGTGGCGTACATGAGTCCTTTCTCAACTCTTTGCCACAGATCCGAAGTCTCGTCGAAGTTGCTAGAGCTTCGCATCAACAGCGAATCTGGGCAGCTCGAAGAATATGCATCTTTCCCTGCACCAGGAGGGGTCCATTGTGGCGGTATATTCCTCGTCGGTGATCGATCACCATTCATATGTCTCTGGCATCCGCGTTTAGTCTTCGATACCCGAACTCGACTGTTTTATAAGTTTCCCAAATTAAGCACAAATATCCCAGTATGTGATGAAATCTTCTTGGACGCTTGAGCTGGTAGTTGACGGAGCATTAGACAATAGATATCTCAGCAACATTGATTCAGCGAGTCTTGCTTACGAGCACTCATGTATTACTTCTCACTCCGCCCGATCCGATCGAGCGTGCGGATCACGCTGTGACTCTCATACAGGCCTTTGTTGTGCCTGTTGATCCTCATCTCTGCAATCCCAACACAAGCATTGGTATTCTCCAACTCTCTCATGAGGGAACCGTAAGCGGAACTCTCCAAGACATATTTCTCATTCGGAACCCCGTCACTGATCCTATGACCAACTCCATTAGCTTGCGATTTCTATACAGAAAAGTCGGTGATCTTGACGCGAACAGCGTAAAAGTCTACTGCATGGACCTCATACTCCCCAAGCTACACCCGAATATCGTCACCCGAATCTTCATCGATACGTACCTTGTCTTCCGTGTCGAAGGCGTCTTACCCGTCAATTCCAGACACATCACTTTTGGCAACCTCTACGTGTGTGCCTCTGAGGATGGACACGCTAGAGGTTTCTACTATGCTAGCACAGTGCCAAGGGGTATTGCCACCATGAAGTTCACCCTCGACGCTACAGAGGATAAATGCGTTGCTGCTGTCGGGACACTGACACGATCGGAAGGAGGCCAGGCTGTGGGCGCTCTTCGTTCGGACGCGTTGAAATCCTTTGATGGCGTGACCGGGAGGATTTGGTTTATCGAAGATGAGGACCCCATTGTTCGAGCGGTCGATATCAGGTGACCAAGTTTGCGATCTCTAGTTGACAGAGGCCTATGCTTTCCTGTACCTATTCCCGGTAGCCCAATTGATATAACTTGACGCTTTGCTAGTAAAGCGGTTCTTGTCGTCTGGAGGGAATCAGCGAGGCTTGTGGCAAGGCTGCTAGCATATGAGAGATTCAAGATTATTCGAAGTTACGGTTCAGCAGGCATGCTTCAAAATGCAAGATACCCCCGCCGTTTCACTTTTAGCAACACCCAACAACAGAAATGACGCGGCCATTGGGCCCCGGTACTAGTGTGGCCGACTTGCGGTTGTGGCACATGAGTATGCACGAATGAGTGTGAGAACATTTGCGGCCTGGCAGATGCGGCAGTCAGAGAGAACACCAGGGAACCATTAAGTCCTCTCACCTCACCATGGACTCACCGCACGGTATCCTCCCAGACGAAATAATCTGTAGGATCTTATACTCTCTCAGTATCCAGGATGTCGTCCGATTGCGAATCGTAGGTGCAATTCCCCTTCATTTTGTTGCTTCAATCATCGCTATTGGTGGTGACCATTAGTGTTCTTTGCCACCAGCTCTCCAAACGCTTCCGAGCTATTACCTATGAGCCCGCTATTTGGACGATTTTGTACTCAAATACTCCCTTGCCCCGTCCGCCTGGGCCGTTTCCCTCTCAATCAACCAAATTTCTTGAGGATACTCTTGTGCGATCAGCAAAGTTGGCGAAACGCTGGACAACGCAGGGAATAGAATGCCATCCTCGAGCGGAGATTCAACTCAAGCAACTTACACGACTTCCCAAAATCATCAATTCGAGATGGCTCCTCGACTTTGATACCTCCAATCAGTTCGTGCTCCAGGGGATTGAGACGCACATGCAGCAGGTCCTACTGAAACATAATGCTGACATTAGTCCAGAGTCATGGGATGCATGTTCTGTGATACCTGTCAGTGGAACGGAAATACTGGTCTATATCCTGCTTGAAGACATTGGCGACAATAACTCACGTTCATCATCCACGTATGCACGATCACCCTCTATTTTATTTTGGAAGTCCCGACTGATAAATATTGTTGCAGCATCTTTCCATGGAAATTGGTGGAATTCCGTATGAATGGCCATTCTGGTCAATTGTGCGATTCCACTTTCTTTATTATCCCCGAGAGGAATACCCCAAATATCCGTACCTCGCTCAGTCTCCGTGGATGCGCACCATTCCTACACCTCTCCACTGCGTTCTGGGGATTGATCTTCGATACTCGCACTTGTCTGTTCTATAAACTACCTGTATTCGGTACACAACTAGTACGTGTTCCCAGACTGATGTTAAGCGTGTCTTATACTGACCAAACATCATGATTAGGACGTAACATTCTCGGGCAACCCCATTCGCCGGATTATCCTTACAAGCACGTATATCGTGACACTCTCCACTTCCCGCCGACTGCCAGAATCGTCACAGAGCGTCATCCAGGCTTTCCTCATTCCTGATCAAATGGCACTTCCAGGAAACGATCCTGTGGGGGTCCTGCACCTCTCCCATGAAGGAGTTATCAGCGGAAGGTTTATCGAACCCTTCCTTGTGAAAAATCCAGTAGCAGATCCATCGACTGGTCCCATCAACTTACGATTTCTATACCGCAATCGCGATGGCGCCATGTTTATACAGTGCATGGACCTCATGCTGCCTCAGCCTCGCAGCAATTTCGTATTGCCGATCGTCATCGACTCCCATTTTGTTACCAGCGTTCGGCCGCCAACGCCGCACTTCATGCCCCAGGGTCCTAGCTACTTGCATTTGGATGCTTCTGATGATGGGTACGTCAGGGGTATCTATTGCTTGTGCACGAGCTTGAACACTGTCCCCGGTCTGAGACCCCGCGGGTATATATCTGGTTCGGTCATCAAATTCACAGTTAATGCTAGCGAAGGCATATGTACTGCTGTCGTCGGGGAACCTGCGCCATCTGACGGGCCTAGCGGAGAGAATGTGTGGTTTATTTCCTTGAATTCTTTCGACGGCGTAAGAGGGAGAGTTTTGTGCCTCGAAGGTGGATGCCTTCGCATTATGGATATTGAATAGATAGATCAGCAGTTAATGCACAGTACACCCTCTCCGATTCATGAGATTCACGCTCTCCGCTTGATAGGTGTCACTGGTGGCAGAGACGGTTGTCAATGAAACAAATACTCGATACTGTAATCGACCATCCATCCTCTAAATCAGTTTCCCCTGGCTTTGAAAACCCAAAAACAAAGCTCGTCGAGAATACGATACCCATCATGATGGTAAACTACGCGGTGATTCTGGATGAACAGAAATGACCCTGGTTGTGGAATATACATGCGGGAGACTCCACGATCCCTGCTTATAACGGAACGTCCCCAGAATCGCAACCACGCACTTCCCCAAAGTCGCAGTCTAAGCGGCGCTCGAATAAGCTAATACCCTCATATCCTTCCTTGCTACATCCTGCATAGGTTGTGTTGTCCACGTTTGCGCCTGATATACTAACCCTTGGATAAGACTCGGATTAGCGCACATGCGACAGCGAGCCGATTGGTGAGAGAATGGTCCATCGGAAGAAGAGGTACTGTGGCAGCTGAATAAAAAGTCCTCCATCTCGATGGATCGTAAGTAATGCCATGGAGCTATCTAGAAACCTGCCATGATATGTGGGAGAGTCGTCACAAATTGAACAATATGTGTTGTGTGAGCAAACTTGGTACTACGCGTAGTTCAGTAGAACAGTTTGAGGAACTGGGCGCTTCTTTCAAGGTAAAGCACATGACCATGATTCAGACGACATTGGATCAATCTTCACATCTCACTGTATCTGCAGATTCATCATGCACCACGCACTGTACATCGAAGAAATTCTGAACAACATCTTTTCTCACTGTCACATCGAAGTTAAACTTTGGGGATCCCTACTAGAACATCGTCAGTATGCGAATCAAGACCTCGCAGCGATCGCCAGGACGTGCCGAACATTCAAAGACCTGGCTCTAGATATGATCTGGGCCGAACTGCCTGACCTGTCTCCGTTTGTGCGGTGCCTCCCACATATCTCAACTGTGGACTCCCGTGGGGTGAGTCATGGTGCCTTTGGATTCATCGGAGAAGATGACTGAAACAATTCACCTAAGCTGCATTCTTTTCGCAGACAGCTCGAAAATGCTGAATGGGAGACTCTTCGAAGCTACACGTCTCGTGTGCGAACCATAACAGAGCTATACGTCACATCTTGCCTGGCAATCGATTGTATCGATCAACTTTCCAACCCCCCGGACTCTGCTGTTCCGTTCTTCCCAAAGTTCCACAGGCTATGTGTGTCGGAGATCAGCACCTACCTTTATCCTTTTGTACTCCGTCACTTTGCCGGCCCGCAACTAGAAGAGCTCTCTGCTACGATCCCCAATAACATCGAAAGTATCTTTCACGACCTTGGGAACTTTTGTCCGAACGTGCGCTACTTCTCGGCGATGGAGTGCAGGGTCCACGTGAAACTTATATCTGACATCGTATGCCACTGGTCGAACATTCAAAGCATCACATGTCCCGATGTTGTCCTGGATTTCACCGCACTCTCCCACCTCGCTACCAAGACCGCTGTCACGTCCCTAGCATTCACTGTCGACGACACTTTGATCGATCAGTTCATGGACACCCCTTCCCTTTCCTTTTCAACTCTCAGCAGATTATCTGTTGATTCGCGATCTCAAGCCCCCCTCTGGAGGATGTTTCACTGCTTTGATCTACCAGTCATCCACTCCGTTAGTCTATCACTCCTTCACGTACACCCGACCCCTGTCGATTCCCTAGCGGTGGTCACGGCCCTCGCGGAAGCCTGTTCACACGAATCCCTAAACGAATTAAGCATCCGGATGTTTGAAAGCAGGATCCCTGGAACGGAGTATCTACCGCCTTGCCAGCTGAACTTTGAGCTTCTTCATCCTTTGACAGTCTTCCACAACCTCCAGTCTCTGTCTCTCGATGTTGACTGGGATGTGGACTTGATGGAAAGTCAGTTATTGCGTTTAGCGTCATCATGGACACGACTCCGAAAACTACGAGTTGCTGAATGCGGTAACTGGAAGCCATCAAGTGGTATCACTCCCGGAGGATTCATTCAGCTTCTCGAACGTTGCAGGTCGCTTCAGGTATTGTCCGTCATCCTCAATACACAGGGCTACACGGAGGCCCCTCGTGGTCATCCTTGGCGTGGTCGGACCATGCCCAGACACACCATTATTCATCTTCTCGACTCTACCATCGAAGAAGACGCCATTGAAGCACTCGGCGTTTTCTTCCACGTCGCACCATACCCATCTTTCAGGCTCAGTACGCGCTGGGATGATTATACTTTCCGAGGCAAACGACTTTATACTCTTTCCTTTTATGGTTCGCGGTGGGCGAGGGTTCGAGATATAGCCAAGGATCTTTCCGAGTCAAGGAGGAAGTTGTTGCAATCAATCAGAGCTCACGCTGCCCAGTGTGGTTCCGCTGATGATTAGGGTATCACGCTTCAGGTTAGTGGACGATGCAGCAATGCAGAGATAGGGCTGTAACACAGCATTTGAGCCTGTTTCTTCTTCACGATTATATGTTTCTTTACTCATTGTGACATCGAGTTTACTGTTAACCTCAAACTCCTGCAGTCACTGGCAGCGGCCTGGCGTGGTGTCGTATCAATGTACGTACAAGTAAGCATTCTTTGGCGTGTATGGCTAGCCTAGAAACTTTGGTTTTGTGGAGTTTGGTTAGTAAGCTCAAGCTCAAGGGCGGTCCAGAACCGACAAGCCCTACACACCCATCGTGAATTCGTGATACACAAACCGGCAGTACCATCAGAGACATAGCCAGACTAAATATCGTCGTTGTCAAGAGTGACATACCACCGAGGGCATCGAAGTTGAGAAGGAGCCAGCGGTTCATCATCCAGAAGTTGTACCCCATCTGCGAGTCGAGTTAGTAGGGTTCCGGTTCCCCAAGGGGAAGAAGAGTGGGTGGATGGCGGAATAAGGTCGCGAGCGCAGCGAGCTTCCTTATTCTTAGTCAGCGCACGAGAGAGAGGGCACCGAGGACTGTCCTTCCTGTTTGCTATGTTCGACGGACATCCTTCTCCGAAGATCAGGATCGCACGATAGGTGAGGCCGTGCTCGGCTCGATACATGCAGTGACAGGTAAGGGGGCGGGATAGGCAGCGGTTTCGAGCCTGCGAAAGCTCTCGTCAGGGGGCTACCGCTACCCCGACCGCCGCCCT
>JBBPJZ010000323.1:0-23562 GCA_038089015.1 Chalciporus aff. trinitensis | reverse complement strand
GAACCCGTTTCAATTTTACAACATCCGAATGCGGTGTGTACGGTACACCATGGAGGGGCAAATTCGTTCTACGAGGGTGTTTGGTGAGATCCAGCTTTTGTTTCTCTCATTGAACACCGGCTGAGCTAATTTCAACAGGTCAGGTGTGCCACACATTGTGCTTCCTGTTTGGTTCGACACCTTCGACTACGCATCACGCGCAGAATCTCTTCATATCGGTCTTTGGGGCAGCCATAACTCCTCTCCTGGAGTAAACGCTGAGGAGTTTGGACAGGCTTTGATCAGGATAACGGCTGATACGGAGGAAGCCGCTTCCTTCAAGAGGACAGCAAAACATCTGAGGGAAGTGTGCAGGAGGACAGGGAACGGGAGGGAGCTTTCTTGTAAAGCAATCCTGAGCGAGGCTGGCTTCTAACAGCGCGATTTATTCTCGTCCCACTATGCACTGAGTATCAATGTTGTCGGGCTAGAAGTGTCCTTGGATAGATTTGTGTTCATATGGTGTAATAACTCCACAGAGGGGGAACACGTGAACACGATGATGCTTCGACACAGGAAGAATGTATCACCCAATATCTGTGTGAACTCATGCACAGGATATCCGAAATGAACGCGGATTGCAGTAAAGAACTAGGCCGAGACAGGCTAGAACCGGAATCTTTGTCCAATGGGCTGCTTCAAGTTAGTGGATCCGACGGGGCACGCAATGATCTCGCGTTCATGCCGCATCATGAATCATCCACGGGCAGGGACGTGATGATTGGAATCCATTTGATATGCGCCTTTTTCACTCGGGTACGCCACACCTTTTGTATTTTTTGTTTCAGTGGGGGGGATTGCCTCACACAGGTCATGAAGGTTAACAGGGGTCATTTCCTAATCTGTATCTGACTAAGCAACAAGGATACTAGTGGCTGTACACAAAGTTATCTACCCTAGTCCGAGTCATCCTACACTCTGCAAAAGTGATCCACAGCTCAGCGTGTCGCTAGAACCACATTTCGCAACATGCGGTATTACGAACAACGTTATCCAGAGGTCGACGAACTTGTCATGGTACAAGTCCGTCAGATCGCAGAAATGGGCGCATACGTCAAACTCGTAAGTGTCAATCTTCCGACATGCTATCCAAAAAAACACAAACGTCCAACTGCTCCCTCTCTCTCTCCCGGTGAAATAGCTCGAGTATGATAACATCGAAGGGATGATCCTCCTCTCCGAGCTCTCCAGACGACGGATCCGATCGATTCAAAAGCTGATCCGAGTGGGCAGAAACGAAGTCGTAGTCGTACTAAGGGTCGATCGCGAGAAAGGTTACATCGATCTCTCCAAACGCCGTGTTTCCCCAGAAGACATCACCAAATGTGAAGAACGCTACATGAAATCCAAAGCGGTAGCATCGATCATGCGACACGTCGCATCAAAACTGCCTTCGCTCGACGCTGCCGCTCAGGCTGCTGTACCCGATTCCGTGGAGGAACCAGCGGGAACCGAAGATGCACCGAGTGGGTCGAGCGAAGAGGCTCGGTTAGAAAAACTGTATGAGCAGGTCGCATGGCCGCTTGGAAAGACCTATGGGCATCCATATGATGCATTCAAACTCGTGCTGACGTGCGTCGTGTCTCACTTTATACTTCCCTTTGATGCCCTTTCCCCCTTCCCCTCCGGCTTGTGCTGACTGGTTTACGTGATTGCATGTCATAGTGATCAGGAGACCGTATTCTCTTCACTTGCGAACCCTCCCAATCCCGCCACCGTCTCTGCGCTCACGAGCACCATCGCACGTCGGCTCACCCCTCAGCCTATCAAGCTCCGTGCGGATATCGAGTTGACGTGCTACACGCCCGCTGGAATTGATGCTATCAAGAAAGCCCTCAGACGAGGCGAACAGGACAGTAACGAAACCGTCCCAATCAAAGCGAAGTTGGTTGCGCCACCGCTTTATGTGTTAAGTACCAATGCCACGGATAAGGTGAGGCTTCGAAGCCAGTGGATGGGTGGTGAGCGCCTGATACTGATGGGTTTCCCGACGCTAGTATGTCGCCATCGAACGCCTCGAGCGTGCCATCGAATCTATCCAGACATCGATTGAATCCCAAGGAGGCGCGCTCGTCGTGAAAATGAAGGCAAGTCATCGATGTATTAGTCCCCACATGGATATCAATATGATTACCCGTAGCCAAAAGCCGTTTCGGAGACGGATGAACAAGACTTGGCACAGCTTATGGCGAAGGCCGGACTGGAGAATGCAGAGGTTTCAGGTGACGAAGATGACGAAGAAGGCCTATAATAATCGCAAGCCTTTACACTCAATCTCTCACGCAATGAATATTGTACTGTCGCGAAGTCATTGTATTGCATTGTTTACATATACGTCCACAACACTTGAAGCTGCAGGATAAAAGAAGGAATGATGTGAGAGTGCGAGCAAAATGCAAGATAGATAAGTAAAGAGCGTATGGTATGCTTGATTGTGAGTAAGGACTGTGTTGCAAATAGAAGCAAAATGGATATGGTAAGATAGCAGTCCTGTTGGCGATTCGTTGAGCACCTTCAACCAAAGCAAAAATAATCTCTACGACTTACTATATATAATTCACAGGAAAGGTATCACTGTCGTCGCCAAAAGCCTTTGACAGTTCCGGTACGTGTAGTTGCCTTGGTCGAAGCTGGCATGGGAAGTCTCGACACAGTGGGAGTGGAAGGCGGCGGCGAACTCATCGCCGATGCCTTTTCCACATTGATAGTGAGAGGGGCCCGTGGAGCAATCTTCGAAGTGGGTGTGCGAGACGGTGGAGTTGGAAGTTTCGACGTGGGAGGACTTGCAGGAGGTGGTGGTACTTTGTGCGACTGAGCAGCGATAACAGTCGCAAGTTTCGCTGGAGGAGTGAACTTGGATGGAGGAGGAATCCTCGAAGTGGGAGATGTAGGGGATGGCAACGATGTACCGGCCTTGGGTAGCTTGGACGTTGGTGACCTGGAGGGAATTCCTGACGGTGTTCGCGGACTTTTAGGTTTCACTGTCAAGCGGAAGATAGACTTCGAACGATTCGGAGTCTGGCTGGCGGATATCGGGGTGGTAGGTACCATGGGTTCGATTCCTGCTGCGGACGCCAAAGACGTCCGCTTACTGGGTGGGGGAAGAAGAGATATTTCAGAAGTGTTCTGAGGGGACAGTAAAGAGACCCTCGACGCTGATGCAGCCAATGACTCGTGTATCGAAACTTGCGAAGAAATCTGGAACGAAGTTATCGTCGACGCCGACTGAGGAATTGGAGGCAAGGCACTATTTGGCTGGTTTGCCCGAGCAGGTATTTTCGAAGGAGATATCTTCGGAAGAGGTGGAACGACATCCGATGCCATGACATCTATTAACGAAGGTCGGGACGCATTGAAAGAGGTTCGCGAGGGTGAAGAGGGTAAGGGAGGGACCTCCTCGATGGGAGACGCAAGCGGGGGACGTTGGGAACTGAATGATGTGCGAGAGATGGAGAATGAAGCTCGAAGGGAAGCAAGGGATGATTTCTTGCTCATGGGCTTTTTCTTACTCTTTCCCCTATAATCATCGTTTTCGCTCTCGTTCGCCGAATCATAGTCGACATCGTCCCCAGCACTGCTAGTAGTGCTAGATGGGTCAATACGACCGGGAGAAAATCGCGAAATGAGACTGATGAAACGAGTCCGCTTCTTGGGTGTTTTCAGCCCCTTGTCTTTCTTCACTTTTGGCGGCGAGCTGGGACGTAAAAACGAACCGGTTTTAGGTTCGGCAGTCGATAGCGTGAGAGAAGCTGTTGTTGCAACCGACCATCGTGACTGCGTGCGTTCTTCAGACTTTGGGGCTCGGAGATGCTGCGGCCGAACGGAAATAGCATCCGCATTCACGGTGGGGAAGTAGGATAACACCGGCGATGCAGGGAGGACAGTTGTGATGGGCGGAGACACAGGACGAGAAGACGCTGGGAAAGCAGTTGATGATGAAACGAAAGAGTCAGCATAGGATGGCGCTCGCTCATGTCCACGGGTTGGGGAAGATTCCCCGAAGAAGCCAGATTCTTCCACTGGCGAAGCTGGAAGGGCAATGTTCTCTGGCAAACAGGCCGAGGAGTCGAATGAGGCTATGACTGGGGATGCAGGTGAGCTCGCGTAAGGCGTCGTGAGCGCAGTTTCACGCGAGTATGCACAGGAGAAGTTGGAAAGTGTAGGCGAGGGATATACTGAATCCTTCTCGTCTGGCAAGGGCGGCAATAAATGTACCTCGTTATCTTGGAGGTGGAAAGGATCACTTCTAGTGCGAAGACAGCTGTCCACCAGAGGGTCCTCACGGAGAACCAGATCGTGCTGGTATTCGCCGTGCACGATGACAGAAACAGGAAGCGGTGGGGGTGAATCCTGCAGTTGACTCTGCTCCGAAGAAAGAGTACTTGTGAACGAAGGGAGGCGAGAGATTCGCATCGAGGATGAACGCGACCGCATTGCGCGAGATGATGTTGACTGCGTCAGAGAAGATGCAGGAGAGGGAGGTGGAGCGGGAAGAGGCTGCAAACTGTCAAAACCCACAAATAAGCCAGATAGAAAAGCTGCGAACCTTGTCGACGCTATCTAATGTCGTCGCTGACGCATTCTGCAACTTCCAGTGGGCCATTTCTTGGACGAGAAAACGTAGTGCGCGTGCGCGTTCGTGTTCCTCGAGCTGCTCGTCCTCAGTGGGTGGATTGGGTGGAGGAAAGAAAAGCGCGTCGTAAGATGGACAGGGTTCATTGCGGGGGGAGACTGGCCGATCGGAAGAGAAGCGGGGGAGGAGGGGTGAATCTGGGCGGTCAACGGAGAATGTGCGGTGGGCTCCTAGAGATGAAGAGGGAGAGGGAGATGGAGCGCGGGAAGTTGCGGTAGGACATGAATCGCGGATATCCTTATGTGGGTGCTCTGAAAAAGCAAAGTCGTACTGGTGCTCTATCCATGAATGGACACGGGCATTGCGAGTACTAGCGGAGTCAGAGAGGAGTTGAGTGAGTAGTGCAGTATAGGCTGCATCATCTTCTGTCATGGAAAGCATCGCTGCTGACTGCCACGACGAGGGGAAACTGAGACTGACTCAGAGTGCGAAAAGTCACGGAAATGTAGGGACGTGTGAGTTCTCTGGCAGCCATTTTATTAGGACTTTGGCGACTCTCCGTTGCAGAGAAAATAACATAAACGGCGGAACGAAATCCGCTATCGCGCTAACGAATCTTGATCTACGCTAGTCTCTCCTTTCCCATATCCGGTAATACTTCCGCAATTCCGATCACCCGTAGCTGAGCTAAGCATCTCCCCCAATTTATTTGACCGAGCCGTGACCACCGAAACAATGTGACAGCTGTGTGACATCTGTTGTCACCCTGTGCCAGCCCTGCATCGATTTCGGAATGGAATACGACACGTGTACGTGTCTTCTCCCCGCTCTTCGTTCATCATTGCACGTCTGTCCAGCAGAACAAGTAGACTTCGTGAAATCAATACTAGAACTTCCTCGTAACATCCCAAAATCAGGTGCATTTCCATTCGGACCGTCCCTTAACTGAAGCGTAATGCATTCAGTCTCGGACCTTTTAGCTTTGCCTTGTATCAACGACATTTACGGAGCTCGGTAATCTTCGACGTTACGTACCGCTTCACACAGACGGTACCGATACATTCAGCGAACTCCCCGTCTTTTCTCGCGGCACCGTCGCCGACACTGCCCTCACTGCTCAGTGCTCACCAGCGTGTATGCCATCAACGGTTTCTACTCATCTAGATCAGGTCAGTGGGCAAGACCACAGTATCCCACTTTGAACAGTCCTTTTGATGTCCCTCAACAGCATATTAGCCTCCATCCAATTATAATTAGCCCTGAGCTCGCGGGACAATTTTGACAAACACATTCAACGCACCTCGGAAATTTTCAGGTGCCCGTCTCCAGCTGTCTCCTGTTGTTGCCTTCAGCTGTCAAACCGGTCTAGGCTCTTCATTATATCTTCGCGCATACAAGCTATTAAAATGTCAGGTCAGGCCCAGTTGGGGTAAATGCCAATAAAACCACTGCCATCTGTTTCACTCTGGCTACACTGGTTCTTCAGTCTCGTGTGTTGCCCCACTCGCAGGTTGCCAGATAAGCAATGGAAGCAACTTAAAATGGTGGCTGAAACCGTCATTAGCGTTTGGTGTGCTCGGTCGCGTGCTTCCTTCCATTCAAAGCCACGTCTCCATTGACAGCAGTCCATCCGAATCTGATTCCATCATGCGTCAAAGGCCCCACATGGAAGTATTCAACCATATGTAACGATTGGCGACCGACCTTCCTGTCTGCGAGACCGCACTGCCCAGCATTGCATGTAATTACTCGCCCCTACCCACCTTTACTCCACTATTCTAGCTGTTGTCAGCTCAAAGCTATCGACGATGCAACACCTTCCCTCTTCAGGGATTTCGTTACTATGTTTATTGAGTGGCATTCGAACTCTACTACCCCTGCTGGGCCTTACCCGATGCAATTAAACCTTGCAACTGCGTACACCAGTTCAAGGGATCCTGCATCTTTCCTTCACGACAGTGATGAGTTCTTGCATTCTTAACTTGCCTGAGCCTTACTTGCTTTGGAGCTTCATTCCTGTGCGTTGAAATCGGACCTCGCCAACCGGGCCTGGTATTATGATATAACCATCATTGTCAACCCACTGTTTCGTTCTCAGTCCTGAGACACTGCCCCTGCCATGGTGTATCACAGTATGTACACATTACAATGATAACGAATTTGTTCCCTTCTCAACTCAACTGAACCCAATTCCCCCTGTAGGTCCCTCGATAATGTGGAGACCACTTCGCCGGCTTGATTTCCCCTGGGCGCCGAGTTACTCCTCTGGGCGTTCTGTTGGTACCTTGCACACACATCCCGAATGCAGATCGCGTCGCGCTTATCTGAGATTGGGTCACCCTTGGTTCAAAACTTCAGGGGATCTATGTAGTGGTACCAGGGTCAGGCAATAAAATTTTCTTTGCTTCAAGTGGAAATTTTCTGTTTAATAGTACTGGGTTACAGGGTGCGGAGGATCTTAAGGGCCGGCGGACTGGCGTTTGCCGCTAAGCCAACCCTACTCTTCCTGCGGTCTACGGTGTCTGTAACGCCTCAGACTAGTTCAACCGTGAAATGATTCCAGTATACAATTGGTAAGGTCTATCGTCTAGATATTATAAATCCATATTTTGCAACTTCAATCTCGACCATGACCCGAATATTGAACTACCTCGGAGAGTCGGATATGGGCACTGGAGGCCGCCCATTACCGACGATGGGCTTGCCCGAATCTTAAAGAAGCGTACATTGTACGTCTTTGCTGTACTCGAGGCCCATCCGAGGCTTGAAGCTGAAAAACGTTGCAAGGCGGCCACATCAACCCGGCCCGAACTGGCTGATTTTTCGCGTCCGGAGAACAAAAATTTCCAAACCAAGCGAGCACATGCAGAGCCTGAGCCATGTGGTCTCAGAACAACACCAAGAAGGCAACTCATAAACCCGACCTTCGGATAGTACCAAATTTGTTCTTTCAAACTCTGTGTACCACACCCTGTACGACACAAGGTCCTTCATGCAACGGACAATGGCTTTAAATAAAATGCCAACGACCACGAGGCTTGCTCTTGGAAGTGTATGCGGAAGATGAATCGACGTGTCCGTCCATAAGGGTGAGCGGATCGGACCTTCATTAGCGTCCATATGAGCGCTCTTTACATACATGCTGATACACCAAGAGCGACTCGCTGGCCTGCATCGTATGCCGAGGAATAATTACCGTTCACTCATCACCGTTCTGATACTCGGTTTTCTCAACGGAACGACAAAACCACTTTGTCCTCGCCAGGCACATTCAATATGACGACGGGGCTGATAACGGTTTCAATTGGTGTTCAACAACCCCAAAGAAGCGTTGAACGTTTGAACGTTGAACCTGAGTGCCACACGCCGACATCAACGGACAGGAAGATATCCGCATCTTGGACCACCGGAGACCTCCGTCGACCTTCAGGAAGCGAAGCCTTCAAGTCTTACTACTACCTGCCTCTCGAAAGCACGCGACCGTGATGGTCGGGATTGACGTCGCAATGTACCCGCGGATCGACTCGTTATCTCTTCCTCGGACAATCCGCTTCCCAGAGGAAACCGTCGACCAAGGACTAGTACTCATCCACCGCTTGTCAATGTATCGGTGAGCTCGAGCTCATTGTCTCCCAAGCGAACATGGCTTGGGTCTCCCCTCCGATGTTCCCGAAGTCCTCAGTGACAAAAAGAAAGTTGATCGATGTTGCGATCAAGGCGTAGGCTTCCCATTCGTACCACCCTCTTTTCATCGTCGTTCTCGGCCACGCGGTGACATCCTTATTTCGACGTCCGTACGCGCCGTGGACAAGACAGTTCGATCATAGATCGAGGCTTGTCTCCGCTCGTGGAATTGTTGGGGCAGCATCTGGGGGTTCATCGATGCACTGGCAATCGGATTGTGTGAGACGTCACCAACGTTGCAAGATAGCGTGCATCCCCATACGCAGCGGGCACGGACTAATTTTTTGGGTTACCACTGCGAGAGGGGAAAGACACAGCGACGAAACGTTCGAATGGCGGCACTTGGAGCCTATGATGGTGTAAACCCGAATAGACCGAGTTTGGTAGATACTGCCCGAAAGATTTGTTGCAGCCTATCGAAGTCAACTTCAAATTCGCTGGTAATCTTAAAGTCCTATTTCACGAAATAAGGCTCCCAAGTGATAAGTTCGCTCGTTGTATCTCTGAACCTAGTACGAGAGGCAAGTCTCGTTATATGCAGCATCATAGGCCGTTTTCGACATATTTACACCGTGCACATCTTATTTCGCAAGATTATCAGCGAATTTTAGCTTCGTTAGGCTGCAAGAAATCTTTCGGGCAGTATCCGAGTCTACGAATTGAGACTATTCGAGTTTATACCCTCATTGGTTTCAGGTGCCGCCATTCGAACGTTTCGTCGCTGTGTCTTTCCCCTCTCGCAACAGTAACCCAAAAATTAGCCCGTGCCCACTGGTTTCACAATAGTATTGATCTTTGCTTTGTCTGTCCTTTCGCTGACAACTTATTGACCGGCACTGTCAAACTGTTCGATCATGACCGGTGACCGGTGACCCTTGTCGTTAGGACAGCCGTGGCTCTTCCGCTGGCCACTTGCAACTTGCTTCCACGCTGTCCCGCTACTTTATTGACCGGCAAGAACGCTTCGACGCTATTCGATGTTATCCCGGGATACCAGCGTACACTGTCACAGGCCGTGTCGAGGCGCCCACGGTGTCCTTGCAACCACTTACGAAAAGTCTACACAAACCCATTCACATGTTTCATCTTTCTCCATCGACAAGTAGGTGTTTCAGAACGTGTCTGTACAATTTGCCGAGCTTTTGCCGAGCTTGTAAGTCGGACCAAGCGTCTGCAATAAGTACTTATTGTCCGAGTCTTGTCAGGAAAACCTCTCCTTGGCCACAGTGTGGCATGACGGTGTCACAAGTTCGAACGCGACATCGGCAAGTTCGTGTCACCCCTCGCGTGCGTAGCTCAATCTATCAAAAGGCTCAAGTGCTTACCACCGACGTTCGCAGGGCGTGCATATTTGGGTGGGAATATTCAATACTCGGACTTGTCTCCTCGGATTTTATGAAACGCACCCCCTGGTCAATTGAAGAGTCGGATGAACTTGAAACCGGGAACAAATACATAAAAGGGATATGTGTGGGTCCGCAGTTTATTCTTCCATTGATCGCATAACAGTACTCGTACTTGATTGGCTGTGAGAGGATGATCAAATCGCCATACCCACTCTCTTTGTAGGCGCCCGTTAACGCTTCCTGGGAGGAAGCCCGCCGTAATAAAGATAATACGTCCGGAGAAGGCCGACGTACGCACATATCTTTATGTTTGAGGCAACACATCATCTATCGATGCGTATGTCCACTTGCACCTACTGACGCACGGGCCATCGTTGTGGCCATGGGTGCTTTGAACCTACAACTTCTTTGGAAATCAGAAGACGGTTAAGAATTCATGCAGCGGGGTCCTGCTTATCAAGGTTTTGCCAGGGTTGGTCGTCAATGAGGTAGAGGCTATAACTGTTCGGACGAATCCGTACAAATGACCCCTAAACTGAGCCCGAAACCAACCCTTGTCCAACCCCCCCATCGCCACCACCACCTCCCCGATGGGAAAACCAGTGGAGTTGGATCTCGTCGTCCATCTGAACAGAGCCCTGGTAAGACTCCTCATACGACTTGAAAAACTCGAGCGGAGCATAAGGCGCCTGGAGGAAGAGATCAGGCGATGGAACGAATCACGGAAAGTGGCGGATTCTCTTAGATGAGAGTTTCTGAAAGTCGTGGAGAAGGGAGGAAGGGTATGTTAGCACTGCGCTATCCTATCGAGAGGTTGGTCGCTGACGAGTAGAGATTTCGTAGGCGCTCCACCAGAGCGGACACAGAGAGAGGACGAAATACACGCCGCGATGCGTGTCTCGTGGTGGCTGCCGCGGCCTGGTGATCTTGGAGGATTACCGTGATGATTCACTCCAGCCTGAGACACCAGCACCAGCTCCGCAGAAATCTCGAAACAAGCTCCCTTCGCGGAAGCCCCGTGGTATGTCAGGAATCAAAAAACGAATGTAGAATTGTACGGGTATTACACACATTGTTACAAGATGATATATACTAGTCTATCTATATCAAAAAATGTCATCTCTCAATCAAGATACGCTGTACGTGGATCCATCCCCAAGCCCGCACGCAGATTCATGACGCCACCCGCGACAGAACTAAGTGCATGGGCATAAAAGTACGCTGAGCGAGATAACGTCGCTTGTTCCACCAGAGCCAACACGTCGGTGAGTAGAATTGCCCATCCAAACTCTTGCCGGTCTTCTTTTGTGAGCAAGTCCGTGATCAGAACCGCACCATTTTCTCGCAGGTAATTGAGATTGTTGGGATCCCGCTCGTCCGTTGCTATGTAATATCTTGGAGAAGTTAGTCAGGATGTGCCTCGCGCGAGTTGTAGTGAAGTCAGGTCGACGCACTTATCATCAGGTTCTGGGGGTTCCAAGGTCGTAAGCAGCGGATCAGGTTCGGCGCGAGGAACATCATAGGTGGTCGCAGTGCCGCCATGCATCGAGATCAGAGTGTCTCGGCCATCACGAAGATGCCTTTGAATCCGAGCAAGGTGAGCTCCGAAATCAGCCTCCATTGACCAGCCCAATCTGGCGACTGATTGTTCTCGTCAGTAAAGCCCCGCAACGGATGACAGTGATCTTACAATCCCCCCGTCGCATGTGAGCGGCCATCCACAAACGGCCGTTGTTGAGAGCTAGCATGCGATTGTTGATTCGCTCGGCTAACACGAGAACGTTTTCCGTCAATCGCAAGTCGTATAACACCGTCTGCGAATAGCGGGATCGAGCGGCAGGAGATGCGAAATACAAGCTTCCCTACTTCACCGATAAACAAATTACGGGGAACAACACGACACAGCTACTCACAGGCTTGCGTCCGAGGTGGATCTCTCCGCGCAGGAAGAGAACGCGCTCTTTTATGGTACGGAAATCTTCGTACAAACCCCGTATTCGATGTCTTGGAACAGCCTCGTACACTGGTGAAATTACATCTTTTACCATGTCGGCACCAGCTCTGGCACCAGCGAGTTAGCATTTGTCTAGGAAGTGATGGGAAGCAACTTACGCGCCATCGTAGGTGTAGATAATCTCGAATCCGTTTTCCCGGAGGACATCGCCAATCTCTTCAGGCGACGATTCCGATGTGATGCGCTCCCCATCCGTTACGATCCTTCGAACGGTTTCCCAAGTCAGTATAGGTCTGCCTGACGGTAATGCTTCCTTGAGCGCATCATACAGCTCGGAGCTCGTGGTATCATGCCACGACCCGATTTGTCCCCAAGAATTGTCGCCACCTTCTGAACTCCAGTTTCCACGCATACGCATGTCTCCGGGTATGTAGTCGACACGAACAATGTTGTCCGGATCATACCATCCATTCTCAATGACATGCAGACTAGGCGTTCGGTCTCCGTTCGCGTCTAGTAAGTGGTAGGTATCGACGTCCCAATCTCCTTTGCTTCTTTCGAGATCTGTGGAAATGTTATGAAGGCGAAGGTAGTCAGAGGTCGTGATAACGGCGTGCGTCTTTTGCAGGTGTGTGAGGTTGAACATGAGGGATATTGGTATGCGCCAAGCCATTTGCTGTTCAATGGGGAGATCTCGCCATTCGTCGGATTCTGTTGCATCTCCCCGGTTGACCATTTCAGCGTATGCGGCACATGTATTACTTCAAAGTAGATAGCGTTCAGAAAGGAGGAGTGTCATCTGTCAAGTCCTACTTACATGTCAAACTCGCAGGCGCGAGCATATACAAAGGAAGGTAGGATAGTTGTTCGGTTCAGTATCCGACCGTGAAGGAGTGCTGTCTCGATGATGTACCGCATCTGTTTTCATAGTGAATACCAAGGGGCGTCGTTTTAGGAGTCAGCTGCCACGTACGTTATTCCATCCTAACCACAAACTATAATCGCGAGCATAGAACCCCTCTGTTTTCGCCACCATGTCTGAGAGGTACTTCATTTCGAGTTCTTCGGGGCTTAGAGTGTTGGGTGGATGAGTCTCATTGAGCGCGATGACCTCCTCGTCCAGCGTGACGAGACCAGGAAGGGACTGACTGAGAAACTGGACCTTGACGTTAAAGCCTGTACTCGAGAGCCCGAATCCGGTGAGGATGCCGACTAGAATGGCTGCTGCGACGAGAGGAAGGAATGCGATAGGCCCTCTGACAGGTGCCATGACGGTGGATTAGATTGTGAAAGGCCAGCTTCGTGTTGTCTAGAAAATGGTGAGAGTTGGAGATAAGTCAAACTGGGCTGCACCGGCTATAGTTTGGTATTCGGCGCGCAGCTCCAACAAGGTTGCCAACCAATTCCCGACCAATCACAACGAGGACGCCGCAAGGGCGTAAGGTCGACATAGCTTTGACACTGCTCGGTCGCGAAATTAGTCGTTTCATAACGGCAATTCGAATTCCTATTGTATGCATGTCATCGGGAGGATTGAGTCGAACTTTTACTGAGCCCATGGCGTAGACGACCTGCAAAATTCAGTACAAGTGTCCACTGTCAGTATCTGTCAATGATCATAGTAGTATCGCCTTCAAACGTTCACTCGTGGAGCACCGAAAAGAAAGCCGATGCCGTTAGTTACCACGGATGACCAGCTCCGTCGCTAAGATAAACACACCACGTTGGCCAACTAAGCGGATCAAGGGTCGATGATTATTTAAAGCTGAGGTTGGATTCAGATACACTGAGTCCATCATCGTCATTGGGTGATCCAACTGCTCCAGCATTACAACAATCCTAACAAGTAAGCAAGCCTGGGGTTGCAAAGGAGAGACTATATGTACTAAACCATGGTAACGAAAACATATCAGTCGATTTTCTTGGGTTCTTCAACAGACTTTTTCCGCTCAAGAACCTCCACCCACTTCCGGGGGAACCAACCTTCTCTCCCGTCTCGCGTTCGACCTTTCCACCACTCAGTCTCCACTTCCAGTCGTGGATCTACTTCCATTCCCGTTGCTGGGTCCAGCTTTCCCATGATAGCAACGATCTCGTTCTCCTTGAGGGCGAGTTCAGAGGGAGAGGAAGGCGAGAATGGGTACAATGCCCGCGCGAAGGACAACATAGAGGGATCGAGGGGGCCCAGCTGAGCACCAATCTGCATCTGTTGCTGTTGCTGCTGCTGAGCACGCTCGTTAAGGATTTTGATCAGTTTCGACATGGCGTAAGGAACACCGAAGATAGCGAGGAAGAAAATGATGAGAGGTTTCCGGCTCGGTTTTGGTGCGGGTGGACCAGCAGGACCCTGGACGGGTTTTCCGTTGATGAACTCCCTAAACTCTCCTTGTAACGGCGAACTGCGTTTCCCCGTCACGAGCTCCTTCATCCATCTGACGAGTCCGAATAGCCCAAGTACACTTCCCAGCGCATTGCGGAGATGACTGAACTGCTCGATGACACCAACCATGGCAAAGAAGGAGCTGTGTGTAGCCATGAATGTCGACTCGAGCATTTGAGCGACACCTGTGAATGTCTGTACGATGGAATGTAGGAGGGAGAATGTGTGTTGCGTGGTAGCTTCGAGAGTCTGAGTGAGGGAGGTGTTGTTGGGATCCATCCCAGGGTACATGCCCATCCCAGGCATGCCATACATATTGTTCATCCCATACCCGTTATACCCGTACCCCATCCCCCCGTATCCCATACCACCCCCGTACATACTACCACCGTAAGGGGTGTACGTCGAGCCAAATCGTGAGTATGGTGAATATGGTGAAAGGGAATTATATGGCGAGGTGGTCGTTGTCGTGTAGGGTGAGGCTGACATTGTGGGGTTAGCAAGTGCTGCTGGACGAGCAGGGATGGATGGAGGGTCCATAGAGGATGACGACGCAGCTGTCGATGCCGCTGGTGTAGTCGTTGTCGCCGTCGATGGCAACGATGACGACGACGAAGGGAAAACTGAGGAAGCTGGCAGTGAACCTGCACGCTCCCAGGGCTTGGGTGGGGAGGCCATGATCGAGTCTAAGTCACCGTGGGAAACTCATGCTCTCGTGATACTGCTTTTCGGAACTATCTCATCCTATCCCGGTTCGGACGGATTTCTCGGACATATCGCTCTTGTGCATATTTCTGGTTTGGCAGTACGGTGCGTGCCTTGGATTGGAGAATACGATGCACTAACTTGAAAGTAGACTCAGTCTCTAGTCTGAACAAGATCCAGTTCTAGTGTACAAAGTACTACAAACGGTACAAGCATTGTTGAGGATAAACGAGTGTGGTTTGTAGGTGAGTAAGAAAGTACTAATGTTTTACTTCGAAAATCTAATGCTGGAAAGAAATATGTATAGGTACAAGTTCTGACGCCTGCCAACGAGATCGTCGACTCATTGCTCGATGAGTTCAGTGCCCTCGGGTCCAAAACCCACCCTCCTCAATCGCCCCTGCGTACCATTGGTGCGGCGGACAAGGCGATTATCGTCTCTAGGAAGAGTCGGTTCGTCGTCATGGATGAGGATGGTACCTTCAGGACCCAGCTTTCGGCGTTGACGGCGATCTTCTCCGACGAACTTGGTTTTTTTGAGTACCCTCTTGACCCTTCGTTCATCGTTACCGTCGCGGTCGAGAGGGTGGCGGCGGAGAGCCCTGTGCTCAGAGTATGTCTCCCAGCTTTCTAGGGAAGTGCGTTCGGTATTGATAAGGATGGTACCTTCAGGACCCAACATCCGGCGACCACGGCGATCAAGTAGTTCCCTATTGGGCCCTTCGAATCTTGCGCTTTCCCTCGCCTGGCCTGGGCCGGCTGGCGGTAAACTGTCGCCTTCCTGATCTTCGTCAATGCAAGTCCTATCTTGCTCCTCGTCGCTTTCAATAAGGGTGTCCTCGTCCTCGTCGAGTTCGTCATCCTCGCTCTGGTTATAGGTGTCGAAACCCTCCCCGGTTGCAGCCCCAACCCGACCTATAAACAGGTCCTTGTAGCTGAGGAATGGGGTACCATTAGGATCTGTCAGAGTCTCCTCGATGTCGCTCTCGTCCTTGAGGGGCTGCACCGAGGGTCTTCCATAAAGGCTGTTGCGGGTCAAACGACCCGAGGACTTAGTGGAGTTGCGATGACGAGGCATAATGTGAGTTCCTGATCATTGAGTCCGAAGGATCAATCATCAATTTCGTGACGAACAGGTAGACAGAGCGACATACCAATACGTCTCGATTGTTTTGCGGGAGGACAAGTGGAAGGACAATGGGGAAGTGGGTGTCAGTGTAGTTGTGTGTTCCACGTGAGTTGGGGTGTCCTTGATAGTCAATGAGACTCGGCTCAAATACTTCTCGAAATGACTTGCTTTGACCCGAAGTGTGGACCTTTGAAGGTGATCATCCCTTTGTTTCGCTTGGACGTTGACACGCTTTGATACTTGGGAGTTGGAGCTAGTGGGCATGTTTCCTTTTGTGTTTAGGGGCACCGCCACTCGTGGTCAGGTAACTGGCACAAGCCCAGTGGACCATGGTATGCTGAATTCGGCGATGCTTTGACTCAAAAGATGTTGTAGGCGTCAAGGCTCATGCGAAGTTGCACCCAGAAGCTACGTCGACTCAATACCTCAGGTGGCGGTTGGGGGTCGCCTCGTGGCAGAGTATGGGTGCCTGTTTGCTGCATTCCTCGGTTCAGTTCGTCACGGTGATCGCGCACGCCGCAGTTACCTGGAAACGAACATGATGTGGATATGCCCGGACTCACATGCATATGGAACATGGACAATAGGGAACCCTCGAACGCTTTGCGTATTTCCTTTTTTAGTGTGGATATGAACTGACTTGACATTGATCGACGAAAGGGTACAAATTGTGGAATCCCGGGACCGTCAAGCGTCCACAAACGTCTCCCTCGTATAAGACTGTGGTCATCATACACGTTTTCTCTATCACGATTTTAGACTCAACCCACGGACATCAATCCACAAGCCCCCAAGTAAATCTCGTAAATCTCGCACGCAACTATGTTCTCTCGACCTGCTTTCTATCACCCTTACAAGACGACCACTCCCTTGTCTAGTCCTTTGTCTTCTCCTCTCAAGGGTCAACGTCCTGCCGGTTTCAGGATCCCTGACTACTTGAACCCCAAGCGGTGCTTCAACTTATTCCAAGGAGCCAACTTCACCGACACTCGTTCTCCCGCTCCCAGTCCCTTCTCCAGTCCAGTCAAAGATACTCATAACGCCGACGACGCCTCCCCTCCCACTATTCGCCTCGCCGACCTATTTGGGGGAGCTGGTGTCAAATCTCCCGATCATGCCCCATCCTCTCCTCTTCCCAAGTTTCGCCCAGACGCGAAGCTAAAACCCACCAAACCCTCTAGTCGCCCTCTGGCACCATTGGGCAACCTAGCCCGCAAGGGCAAGTATGGTCACAAACAACTCACGTTCAACAGTGACGCCATCCGTTCCTGCGTTCTCCCCCATCACCGCCGCGCCGCACGTAACCGAGAGAAACGCAATCAAGTCCGCAAACGACTTCTCGAACGCCACGAACGTCTTGCTATTGAAGCACGCGCTGAGATACGTCACCTCCGCAAGGAGGCGGAAACGATGATGAAAGATGAAAATATGACGGCGGAGGAAAGGATCTTTTTGAAGCAGCTCAGGGAACTTCAGCTCGACCAGGTCTTGCAGCACGATCTCGAGTCTTGTCGCAATCGGATGATACGAGCGACAGACGCGGTGGAGGAGAGGGTGCAAGGCTTTATGGTGAGGGATGAAATCGTGGAGAAGATGTGGAGTCCTGAGCAGGATGATGTGGCGGAAGAGGCGCGGAAGAAGAAAGTGGCAGAGTTTACGCGGGGGAAAGAGGAAAAACGCGATGCGGCTCGTCGACGACTGGAGAAGGCCGCACTCCGTGCCGACAATGCTCGTCGTCTGGCGCACGAAAAGGAAGAGCGCAGACTGCGTGTGGAGCAGGAGCGCCTGTTCCGCAGGGAGCTAGCTCGCAAGGCGAAAGAGGAGGAGGAACGCCGGGCTCGAGAGGCACGAGAACGCCAGTTGCAGGAGGAGATGGAACGCCAGCGCAGGGAAGCTCAAGAACGACTTCTTCGTGAAGAGCGCGAACGCCTTGCCAAAGCCGAGCAGGAACGTCAGGCCCGATTACTTGCTGACCAGGCCCGCCGTGTCGCTCAGTCGTCACCCAGCGATGAACAATTCGTCCAGCACTTTGCGCTATACGAGGCGAAGTGGAACGAGCTTCGCACCAGCACCTCCCTTCCTCCCATCGATGTCACGGAAATGCCTTGGCCTGTCTTTCGCGTCGTCTCCTCTCCCGAACACATCACGTACCAAGAGATCAAGGCGTTTGTCTTCCACCCTCTTCGCCCTGTCGCTGAGGGAAAAACCGCGCGTGATAAGGTGAAGACCGAGGTTTTACGCTTCCACCCTGATAAATTCAACACGCGCATCGCACCAAAAATCATGCCCTCCCAGCAGGACGTCGCACAAGAGATTGCTGGAGCAGTGGCGAGGATACTTACGAAGCTTATGACTGACGAGATAGAGAAAGAGAACTAAGATATGTCACTGTTTTATGATTCATGCATACTGTCTGTCTATGTACCCTGAGGGGTAGTCGATTTGTATATGTTCTTCTTTAAATAATCCAACTTTTGTCAATCACTTTTAGCCGCACCATTGTGTCGCTCTTGACCATTGCAAGCGAATTCGGAACTTATAGTCTGGACAAGCGAAAGCACGTTCAAGTACGCATCGACTCAACCCTCTAGTCGGAGGCTGGTCCCGGTCGAGAATATTAACTTCGGGCAGAGATGATTCCCCCCCGTCATATTTGGACCTGAGGTTTCCAGTTGTCAAGCCTCGCGGTAATCCGAGCAGACGCAAGCCCCCGTAATGGTGATGGCAGAAGAAGGTAAACCAGATATAAAGTTCGTACTTGACCATACTAACGAATAACAGCGATCGAATAACCGCTGTTAGAGTGCACTCCTGACTCCTGAGGTAAGTGCCCCTATGTCTCAGACTCATCAAGCTGTCTCTTGCCCGGGTTTGCAAAAATGATGAAGACGACACTTTCCCCGGAGGAAATGCCTCGTAGGAAATTACCTCCAGCACACACCATAGCCCCTCCAGCTACTTACAAGCCTCTCAACGAGGTCGGAGGAGTTGCAACGCAACTTCTTTATATGGGATGAGGCAGAAGGTTTGCAGGGTGGTAAGCTCCCGGTTTGTCCCTGTATTCCCTCTGATTTACGAGGTCCAGGACTTCATCTTGCTGATGACAATCTTGTCACTATTTCCACCCTGTATCGCTGGATTGACCTAGTTTTGACCTCTGAAGATGCTAGCACACGCTGGATGGATCCTACTTCAATTCCTATGGAAATAACCCCTTTCGAGCTATACTCCGTCACAATTGAGCTTGGGGAAGCACCAGGCCCTTTCTCCTATTACATCAAGCCCAACGATAACGATGATGTTCTCTCACGGTGCTCAGAAGTTCTTCTTCAGCCGTGCGACCTGGGCATACGCCCTGTGGCCCCTCATTGTGACTTAGTTTTATTCCCTTTTCGCCAGTTGTGCATGCTCGAACTTGAAGAACGGAGAAGAAAGCGAGATCAAGAAGTCGATGTGCATATTTCGAATGCATATGAGTGGTTTCTCACCATATTATAGCACTCGCTCTCAAACCCGGAGTTCAGAACACATGTCTTGGAAAGAGACAACCACCGTTGTGCCATAACGGGTGCCGAAGCATGTTTAACAGTCATGTGGATCTACCCTCCATGGCTTGGTACCAAGGTTGTTTCCTTTGCTTCTATAATGATCACACACTGATACGAGGAAATTCAGCCTTGCGGATTTCAAGGCGGCAAGGAATTAAAAGACGACTTGCAAAAATATTTGGACGTGGCAAATGCCTTGATTCTTCACGCCGATGTTGCAGATCTATTTCAACGGAACTGCCTCGGCATTGATGTGGATGTGAGTCATTTTATCCAGACTACCTGCTGATTCATTGATTATCCATCTGCCGCTCATGAACTGGCAATAGGATGACTATCGTGTGGTGTTCTTTACCCCACAAGACACCTCATTCTTCCGTGGTCGGAGCCTCAAGCTTACTGGCATGGATTCATCTCAGCATCCGAGCGATGACTTCCTTCGTAGACATCTTCAACACTGCCTGCTGGTCAATTTTGTTGGTGGTAATGTTGTGAAGGAGTATGAGCGCTTTGATTGGGGTGATTTCCTGGAAAAATATCTGAGGAGAGACGATGAGGGCATGTTTGACCCGAAGACCCGAGAAGCTGATAATCCAGTGTGGCAAACAACATGTGGCAAAGAGGCGTTGAGGGTGTTGGAGCAAGGTGTTTTACTGGGGTATGATTCTGATTACTATTCAAGTTCCGAAGAGGACGTTATTGATCGACGTACTACAAACTAATTATACAAGTGGTTTTTGCTCAAGAACCTTTTTCAGTCTTTGTGTTTCGATCTTGCATAGTTGGCAATTCACGCGTGCACGTAAATACATCGAGCAATCCGGTGTGACCTTTCCTCTCGTTTCTTGTACACCACAAAATACCAAAAAAACTAATTGAGTACCCTACTTGCAGGACAACAAACAGCCACTGTCGGGCTGTGTGGGCGGCCTTCTACGATTCGACAACGACGCCGGCCACTCTAGTCTTGACCTCTATCATGGTACGAGCTTCGTTCCACCTTATCCCGGGCCCCCTCTTCTCATTCAGATAATCCCTCAACTCTTCTGGATACACTCGCTCTCCTAGTAGTACGTGCACCACAAAGAAGTTAGGCATGAGATGTTCCCCTCGTCAGTTCCAGAATCCCACACGGGTGATCGTGAGGATTCGAGCATCGGTCATTCAATGGGGGTGGGGAAAGTGGCCTTGTAACGTTTACCACTACCATTTTGGGTGGATCCATGTATCGTGCACGGTGAGGATGATACGGTCCGATGAAAGGCGTTGGCGACGAATGTCCCGCCACTGATGAAGAAAGATAACTCGAGAGTGTCTTGTCGATGCTCCGAAGAGTTGCCCGTTGGTATTGGGTGGGTGTGCGGACGATGTTCAACGACTTGAACCCCAAGCAGCCGACACTCGTTCTCCCACTCCCAGTCCCTTCTCCAGCTCAATCAAAGATACCCGTAACGCTGATGGTGCCTTCCCTCCCACTATCCGCCTCGCCGGCCTATTCGGAGGAGCTGGTGTCAAATCTCCCGATCATGCCCCATCCTCTCCTCTTCCTAAGCTTTGCCCGGACGCGAATCTAAATCCACCAAAAGCCTCTTGTCGCCCTCTGGCGCCATTGGGTAACCCATACCGCCAGGGCAAGTATGACCACAAACAACTCACGTTCAACAGTGACGCCATCCGTTCCTGCGTTCTTGCACATCACCGTCGCGCCGCACGTAACCAGAGTAAACGCGATCGTATCCATAGGCGACTCCTCGAACTTTACGAACGTCTTGCTGCTGAAGCACGAGCTGAGATTCGGCACCTCCGCAAGGAGGCAGAGAAAAACGAAGATATGACGGCGAGGAGAGGGTTTTTTTTTGAAGCAGCTCAGGGAACTCGGAGGCTGGTCCCAGTCGAAAATATTAACTTCGGGCTGAAATCATCCCCCCCTCCATGTTTGGACCGAGGGTTTCCAGGTAGTTCCAGGTGTTTTCAAGCCTCGCGGAAATCCTAGCGGACGCAGGCCTCCGTTATGGTGACGGATAAAGCTCGTACTTGACCATAACAAATAACAGTGATCGAATAGCCATTGATCTCCTGAGGTAAATGCCCCTATCCCTAGACTCATCACGCCGTCTCTTGCCCAGTGTTTGCAAAGATGAAGACAACACTTTCCAGGGGAGAAAACCCTGACAGGAAATTGCTTCCTGCACACAGCCTAAACGCTCCGGCTACTTACAAACCATTGCACGCCCTCTCGACGAGATCAGAGGAGTTGCAACGCAACTTCTTTGTATGGCATGTGCCAGGAGGTTTGCAGGGTGGTGAGTTCGCAGTTTGTTCCTGCATTCCCTCTGATTTACAACAGTGCCAAGGAACCAATTGCGACAACAAACAGCCACTGTCGCGAAGCTCAAGTACTCACCGACTCATAAGGCCGCACGGGGGGGCCTTCTACGATTCGACAACGACGCTGGCCGCTCCAGTCTTGACCTCTCCCAGGGTACGGAACTGCTCGATCCACTTCTACGATGCCTCATACGCCCGGCATCCAAGCTGTATCAGCTGGGGACCATTCTGTCTCCAACTCCCCGGACTCGAATCTATAGAGATGGTTTGGCGCTGACGACAACGCAAATCGGCCATACATCTTCGTGGACAACTGTCGCCCTGATTCACTCTTATGTCATGTGTGTCGACATGGATCCTACCGAATGAGGGTCGCAGTAGTGAGTGATGACAGGGACTTTTAGCCCCTATCACAAAATCTGAATTTATACCATAGCTAGCAGTGGGGACTCCTCGCTGGAAGTTCCCTTCGTTTCTCTTAAACGATCATATTCCCATGGCTGAATTAAAAATAAAAAGATTGCGGGACATCAGTCAAAAGCAAGACGTCTCGGAAGACGCGATGTACATAGCTCACAGCTTTAAAATCTATCGTCGATCTATCGAACCCAAGGCTAAGATCTAAGATCTGGCTCTACGATCTGAACCACCAGAACCAAACTAGAAAATCGAGGGTCCACAATGTGCCGCATCGAGGAGCGCTAGTAGCATCGAGGACACTTTGTGCTTCGCAACTCGAATGGCATTTGCGGCCAAAAGTCGGTCAGAGATTATGTGCCAAGCGATATGATTCGACTACTAACCCCCATTTGTCTGAATCGTGTGCTCGATAAACGGAGAGTGACATCAGAGAAAAATGAAGTCGCCGCCCCCACGTGTTTTCCATCATACTCGAACGTTGACGCCCTACTAGCGTAGCGATGGAGTTTGTCCGAGACTCTAAAAAACGTGCCCTTACCAATCTTATAGAAGAGATCGATACCGAGCCTCGTTTTTAAGCCCGACGTGGAGAGGAAACGGGGTGTTCCCAACGTTCTCCATCCCTCCCACTTGTACAGCCTTCCGAGTCCCCGCGGACGGACAACTTTGCATTGCTCCTTGCAAAATGAACAGTATAAACACATGTCATATTGCAAACGTGACGACAATAAACTACACCTCGATATCAAAGACAGGATTAGGAGTATCCGAGTAAGTTACTCGTGCTGGACCTGCAGGTGCTCGTGAAGAAAATACAATGTACAGACCGTACGTTTAAAAAAGCAAAGACACCATGAAAGCGAGTTATTGACACAGACCAAAACTAGAACCAGCGAGAAAAAAAAAAAAGAGAAAAGAGAGAGAGAAAACGGAATAAAATAAAAAGAAAGATCAAAAGACTCTAGTGGAACCTGAACTTTGCCCAACGCGTGAAGCGGGCAACAACCAACTCTCCATCTTGGGCCACTGCCCACCAGGGAACGCGGCTCTATCGAAGACCGGAGTCTGCTGCGCGCGATTCCCAGAATTACCGTTGACTTGGGTCGACTTCTTCCCCTTTCCTTTGCCCCACGTACTCGTGGCGTTTTGTGCGTCATCAGCAGGCATCGCTTGCGACTCATCGGGTGTCCCGAAGGAAGGTATCTCTCCCCCACTGATGGCGTATTGGAACCACATGTTACTCGCCAGTTCGTCTTCTGCACCCCCTACATCACCCTCATCGTCGCTCTCGTTGCCGACAGTAGGCGTCCATACAGCGTGCTTGTCCGATTCTTCCAGGACCTCCGGAGCTAACTGGGTCTCCGTCTCCGATTGGCCAGCCATGAAATTGGCCCAGTAGTTGACGTTCTCCGGTTTGAACCAGGCGCTCGTATCAGCCTCCTCTTCCTCCTCCTCG
>JBBPJZ010000322.1:0-23572 GCA_038089015.1 Chalciporus aff. trinitensis | reverse complement strand
AAATTTCTTCATAAAACGCTGCCCTCGTCACCTCCCGACCCGGTGATTCACATCTCTCATTCGCTTGTCCTCATCGGCGCCCATGTTCCCTCATATTTAGATTCATGAACACATCTCAGATGTCTTTATCCCTCCCATCTTTTCTCCAATAGTGACTCTCCCAATTCGTACATATTGCACATGTACCATCATTATTCCCGATTCCCATACCCCTTCGAGCCTCCTTCCAGGTTTCAATCCATATCTCGTTTCGTTTATGCATGTACGAGTACGATCAGAAGCGCTTATCGGTATACGTTTTTCGTTAACATACGGACTTTTTGGATTTATTCGGATTTTTGGCGCCATCACACACTATCCCCACGTCCACCCTTATTTCGATCGCTTGCATTTTAGGAACACCTCTCTGTACGCTCCTTCACCCTACCATCCCCCGTCACTCATTGCACCCCAATCCCACCCTTCGTATTCATACGGTCTCATATTATTTTTAGTTAGGCACTTGGGACGCGCCGCGATTAGTGCGACGGTGTCTCTTCTTTTTGTTTCTCCAGTTGTTTACAATCGTTAACTTGATTATACCTTCCAGAGTGGATTTTACTTCTGGACAAGAGTAGATACAGGCCATTCCTTCGTCGAATATATGTTGGATTGCTCTTCTGAATCGAGTGCATCGTCTCCGTGTGAGTAAAATGGTTACTCAATGGAAACTGCCAACAAGTTTGAATCTAATCCTATATCAAGAGACTTACTACAACTTGAATCGTTATAACTGGGACATCAATGCATCATGATCAAGGTGCACGTCGGCCATCTGTGATGCATTGATGACCAGACATGTCCGCACTCGAGGATCTATAGCACTTCGCAAGCAGTATGAACTGGAGGCATTTACAATTCATACCTACAAGTGATTTTTGGTGTTTTCGGTATCGTTCACCATGGTCGTGCCGCGTCGAGAGCGTTACTTTGGTATTGGTACAATAAAAACTTTCAAAAACTGTAATTTAGACGTACTGAATGACGACACCATTTCCGTCGATGGTGGTGGACGTTACTACCTGCCCGTCTGTAACTAGATCCATGACTGTAGCTCCCATGGGCGAGTATGGCCCGCTTGGACCATAAGCAATAGCATTCATAAAGTTTACCGTGCCAAAATCAACGAACGGAACCAGAACGCCATTGGTTGAATAGTCCTCCACAATCCATTCCGCATCCTGTCCGCAGAGTGCGTCGGAGGAAGAGAGCGCCTGCGATACGGTCACGCTGGTGTTGTGGTTTTGAATCCATGCGGGACCGGACATTGAGGAATTGGCGTAGACACCGATTGTGACGAGATCACCAGTATTGATGGTGATCCCGGTATGGTCAATCCATGGGGCAGGGTACCACTCGTACCAGGCTAAGTATTGATAAAAACGGCTCAGAATCCATCGGGATAGATGAGGAGATGCTTTTACCCCCGTAAGTGACCTGGCCATTAGAGATGGTGAAGTCGATCCCAGTCTGCAAGATAGCATTTCCGCAACTGGCACCATCAAGACCAACCCAGATCGCGGCACTGCCGTTGTTACCAAGAGGGAACGGGATAGTGATGGTACCGACGACAGTATTGAATGTCCCCTGTCGAGTATGAATACAACATGATTGTGGACCATGGAATCGTGATTGTTCGTACGTTGCCGTCGGTCAAAAGAGCACCGGCCCAGTTGGCTGTGTAGTCGACTGTGGAGGGTGCACCAATAGGTTGTTCAACCAGCGAGAGTCTTGGATTGTGACGAACCCCATTCGGCAAGGAGCTGCCGCCAGAGAAGCAGCTACGACGGCGGAGGTGAGCAAGAAGTTGGTTAGAAGTATCGATGCGAAGATCATGATTACGGCCAATGACGCATGAGCGCCGAGCAATGGATTTTATACGTTCAGTGCATGTTCAAGACCTATGGACGTAGGTGTCCTGCCTTCATGCTCGAGGAATGATCGGCTGATTTACTACGCGATGACAGAAACTGTTACCTCTGACGTCGTGCCAAACTCTGGGACTGATTCCGGGGAAATGTTCCACGTCATGATGCTCGTCCCAAGGTGAAGTGGAAGACTGGCAGAACACTGCGATATGGGGGGCGAGCAAGGTTTCGTGTTGATCGGTGCCAGTGAGATCATGTATGACAGAGTATCATTGGATAATAACATATACCGAGGGATTCTCAGGTGGAGCAAATAGCGGTCCTTTAGGCCAGATGAGTAAGTAAATGAGCGTAGGTGCCGAGTGAGATCACATGGATCATGACCGAAAGAGAGCTGACCTTGAGCTTACCAGCGACGTTCCAGCGTTTTGACTCTGCAAGCTCCGCAGTCCATGTGCAACCATGTGCCCGGAATTTATTCATTCTACAGCCTCGACGTTTCCAGATCATCTGCAAGTGGATAGTGTGTACTATGAGTTAGTAACTTGGGGATATGAACAAATTGGCTCAAGTGTCACTGAGTAGCCAGTGTCATAGTTACGGGCAGTGCAACTTTGTCCTCAAAAAGGTGGCAGGGGTCCTGGCGCGGTAGGTCTTTGTAGGTCCTCTCTAATCCTAATGCTTTCAAGTTCTATCCACTCTACTCTTGTTCAGAATACCTAGCTTCCGCCTACATAACCTTCAGCATATAAGGGTTTCTGTGTCTTCAGTCAACGCGCTTGAAGTACTATGTCTGAGAGCTATCGGAAGTGAGTGTCGCTGACGAATGCCACTTGGGATGTAGCATAATGACTTGATCTTGAATCCAGTAAGGTTGTCAATCCCAAGTTCCCGTCTCCTTGCCAGTGAGTAGAATCAATGGCAGCTCGAGTTGAACCATAGTGAAGATGTATATATACAGCGATCCCTCGAGCAAATCACCCGAGGATCTGACCGACCGAGATATCGAGTATCTCAGCAAAGAATGGGAGTCGTAAGTGAAAGAATGGGAATCGCAAGTATGACATTCACTCAGTTCATAATCCTTCTAGCAAGCTTTCTCTAAAGCAACCTACGTTCGTTGCAGAGTCAGATAGCGTAGAGCGCATACTTCACAGGTTGGTGATCGTGCGGGCACTATCTGGCTTTTCTCGTGATGAAAGCGTCCTCTTCAGTGACGAGCACCTGCTCGACGCTGTGCGATCGGAGATCCGTGCTACCACCTTCCGCAATTTCCCTTTACGGGTCCTGAAACTCCCGGAAATGGTGCTTATGGAAAGGAATGCTGTTGCAGAGCATTTCGTTCAAAACATGCTCGATCATCATGATACCCTACACGATATCCGCCAACAGTATGATTTTGCTTGGTGGCAGTCTGCGTGGCGGCGTGATGATACTTTTGATGACAATCACATAATAACACCCAGTGCCATTCTCGGGATGGTTATCTCTCGATTCGCACGTCTTCTGACAAAGTTTGCGGTTCTGTCTCATACATGGGGAGAGGGCGAGCCTAATTACCAGGGCTTCCTCCAGAATGGAATTGCCAATTTTACGCAGGGCTACAAAAAGCTGCAAGTGTTTTGCAGGCTGGTTCACAGGATGTACCACGTGGAATTTGCTTGGGCAGATACGGTTTGCATTGACAAGCTCAGCAGCACGGAGCTTGACGAATCCATCCGGTCCATGTTTGCATGGTACCGCAATTCCTTCATCTGCATCGTCTACCTCGCCGAAACCGTTTCCTTATACGACTTCCCCCTTGATCGTTGGTTTACCCGAGGATGGACTCTCCAGGAGCTCCTAGCACCTGTGCACATCAAATTCTACAACAAGCACTGGTGTGCGATCACCGACCTTCCTAATGACAAGGAGGGTAGCGGCGACGGCTCTTCCTTGCATTCCGTCCAATCGCGCCTGATCAGCAACGGGATTGTCAGACCTACAGGCATTGACTTTACCCACATCCTCCAATTCAAACCCGGACTTTGTAACCCACCTTTGCCAGAACGTATGAAATGGATTGCGCGGAGGATGACCACGAAGGTAGAGGACATCTCGTATTCGATGATGGGAATCCTAGGGGTCAGCATGTCTATCGCCTACGGAGAAGGTTCAGAGCGGGCATTCTTTCGTTTGTTTAAGGAAGTGCTTCAGGTGGACTATGCGATGAACTGGTTCTTGTGGACAGGAAAACCAGTTCCAAGTACCATTCATCCTTCAAGGATGATCCCTTCCTCTCCCCGATGTTATCTAGCTTGGGATCTCACTTCAAGTTCTCAAAGCACGTGGAATATACCCAAGAGAGCGCCTATCACCCTGACAAACATTGGCCTGGCACTCGCAGTGGTGGTCGTTCCCGCGCAAGTAGTCTGCTTTAATAAGTGGTTCGAGAAGCCTAGGATCCGATGTCCTATATCTGATGAAGAAATCCTGGCGACACCTACATCACCGGGTCATGACATTAATGATTCCGACGGGAAGTATGCTCTTTGCATCCTTCAGAAGTACGGAAACCGCGCAAGTGCCATCCTGCTGTCCAAACCGCAGTTTCCTAGTGTGCTCAGGTTAGACGAGACGGAGGTGCCATGGGCTAGGTACATGCCAGCCGAGACCATCATCATCAATCTCAATGAGAAGTTTCGTAGGCTACCGATGAGGGATTGGAGTATGGTGACACTTACCGAGGAGGAAGATTCGTTGGATCAATGGGACCCGAAGATAGAGGTTCAGACGTTGTACTTGTGACCATTAGACCCATGGAGGCGGGGTTGGTTGTAGTAGGTCATCTATTTGTCTGTCTAGATGCTTTCTGTCTTTGTAATCGAGTAAACCTTCGGCCTCACGTTTATCATTGAGAAGGGGAACACTGGCGGGAGATGGTGTCGTGGCTAACAGAGACACTCTGGAAGTTGCTTTGCTTGATTTCTATGATAGCATCGCCAGAAGGTGCCAAGCTTGGTGGCGATATGCATACTAACTGAGCATGGTGCTGCCCGGTCTCCCCTAGACAGATCCAAGAGTCGAATTAGGTAAAGCCGAAGTTGGCGGCGGGACTTACTGGTCCCTTTAATATACCGATTATAGTGGTTAAAATTTAGTTCAAGTGGAATGATTTCCAAGTTCCATCACTGGTCGTCGTTGAAGAAGTCGAGGAGTTGTTGTACCTAGCTCTTCCATTTCCACGTAGTAATATAGCGTGCACTTGACCTTACACTGGCAGGATCAGCGAGTCTCAATATTCAATCCCCTCATCCTCAGATAGGCTTCTTCGCATGGAAGACTGGAAACCCAACGTGAAGAGCCTACCTGCAAACGCCATTATGATACCAGACCCCTTTAAAGCGTTTGAGGTATACTTTGGAGGTTCTTTGCATGCCCTGATCGCCTTGGAGGCCGAATGCAGCGCAATCTACGCGTGAAAATGAATCCACTGGTTTGCCTTCAACAATCTAGGTCAACACAGGATGTCACCCAATGCGGACGAAAGTAGAGGTGCCTGTGCAGAAGAACTGCGAGGAAGGTATGTGGTTGCGATTCTTTTCAAGTTTTCTGACTCTCATAAGTTATGAGTAAAGGACCCAGACAGTTGGGTATATGGCAGTGGATATTCTAACCAGCAAGGTCGAACTCACTTGGCTAGTAAGTGTCAGCTCCGTTGACCCATTGACTTAACTACATGGTGGTTATCCTCAAAAGCGATACGCTGGCAGCCAGTGCTGACAGTGCCCGAAATCAGTCCGAAGTCTTGAACACTCAAACCATCATTTACGCGCCAGCTGCTCCGAGTCCCTGATATCCTCTGTCATCTATCCGAGTGCCTCGGGGTGTCGTATTTAAAGGTCATGTTGTACGTCGTCAGCGTCCTTCTGGTCGTGTGCACCTCATAGCTCCAGCTCAGTTGACCAGTAGTTGACCACGTTCTCCACTTTCGAACATCGGCTGCCGCTCCCCAGGGTATGTCATCATCTCAGGCTGCCAACCACACTCGAGCTAACCGCATTCAACCATTCATTCCCTCAGTCTTGCCCTAGTCACTACTGTTGACACTCCAGTGAACTCTGATATATATTAAAGCTGCCTAGCAGCTCGACAGCTCGACAGCCCGAATGAAAGCTGACATTTAATATATTCCTGTTCATCTTTTCATGGCCACATCAACGATGACGTCAGTCCTGTTCCTATCGCTCCGTTTCATGATCATGCTCGTTGTTTCCTTGAACCGGTGATCTGGTTGATGGGGCGTGACGGTCGTTTTTTTTTTATCTTAGACGTACACACCCGGACATATCATACCCATCGTGATTCATGATCAATCGAAACCGGGCCTTGACTCCCGAACAACCGTACTATGGGTGTTGTCCACGATTGGAAATCGTTCGATAGCTCAGCGTTCTCTTTTTCGTTCACTGATCTCCACAATTTGAATCCGTGTGAGATCACGAAAGAAGTGCAACTGGGGTCGTATCGATCAACCATCATGCCATCATATGTGACCCACAGATTCGGGCAAGGGCAACAGGCAACGACTCGTCTGCCTGTGGCGACGTCAGGTGGCTTCGTGTCACATCAAATAGCGGAATTCGGAAGCTGTGTTTCAGTAAACGTTGCGGATGACCTGGGGACGCAACGAGCAATACCCAGTATCTGAAACTCTGGGTATTCATATGCCAGAGTTCTGTCTCATCATACACCAGCGTACACCAGGCCTGGTTCCGCCTCGACGTCGAGTTTCACATGTCGTGCACCGAATTTCCAACCTCGACCGTAACGACGACAACGTCACTAGCTTACAGACATCTTTCAAATCGCTTCCACATATTTAGCTGGGGCGCATAAAATCGTCCCTGAGCACCAAGATACAATCATTTCAAAGGGTCAGAGCCACTCCAGCCCGCGTGCGGTGAGACGACTGAAACGATCCATCGAGTACTCAGTTTTACCTGGCCATATCGAAACACCAGTCCGGCCTCACTTCACCGCTAACCTCCATGCTTCGTATACAACGCGAGTCAACGACATAGAAAGACATCGACACCGACATCAAACCCGTAGCGTCATCGATATAAAAGCATCGAAAAAGAAAGGAAATAGGGGACAAAGAAAAGCAAGGAACTTGGCATCGGATCCAGCGCATACAACGATCCGGCAAATATGAATATAAGCATCAAGTAGCATAGGACCGATAATGCATATGCATCTCGAGAGGCCAAGTAATAACGATAATCATGTCAAAAACGGATGAGTCTGCATGGAAGAAGGAACAAAAGAAGTAAGAAGAGTAAAAGGCGCCCGCTGACTGTGCTGTCTAAATCGTGCATCGCCTGTCAATAAAATGAGAATGAAAGAGAAGAGAGGAAACACGTGAACGTGATCGAGACAATGCCAATGCAAAGATCAAGACGTGAGAGATGCAAGAAAAACATCATCAACGTTCCCAACACCTATTTCGATCAAGCGCCTTCACTGAGGAAACTGCATCGAATTGAAGCCATAACCATTATGCGGGCTGCACATAGGCCGCATGGGTTGTGGCTGTGCGTATGCGCCATAGCCGTTCGTGGAGACCGGCGGACGGGGTTGAGGCGATCTACTACTGACGCTAGGTCCATTATGGAGCACAGCGGGAGTGTTCTACAAAAAAGGGATATGGAATGAAACAACCAGAAATAGCTTTTGGAATGGAGGCACACATACCGGGCTGATCGGCGACCGACCGGACATGCGGCTTGACAATGAAGAGCTGGAAGAAGACCGGCTCGGTGCTTCTCCCATGGGCATGTAATTCGCTTGATCCGGATAGAATCCTTGAGGGCTTCGCGTATTCACGCTCGCTGTCAACCCCTCCCGCATGGTCGTCATCGTCATGTAGTCTGGAACACGTAATGATGCGTTACGGCGGGATACCCCAACGCTGGACGGTGGATCTGGTGGTTTGTCCGCGGGGGGATTCCGTTCACCGGATCCGGCATACATTGTACGTGATGAGGACTCCTTGCGGCGAGCGTCGCACTCGCAATTTGGGCAACATAAATTGTTTCTGGCAGCACAGGAACACGAGCCACTGGGACAGGTACACCGGCCACAACAGTGACCCTCCGCCGGACACGGATGCTGAGGAGAGCGCGTGTGACTAGGGGTGGGGAAGGTGGCCATCTGGTTCATGGTCATTTCATACGGGCTAAAAGGGGTCGTCTGCATGCCCATCGGGCTCGTGGGGGCAACTGATGCTGATACCGCTGATATCTGTCTCAGCCACTCTTCAAACTCGCGTGTTTGAGAGTCCGACGTAAGGTCGGTACTTGGTGGCGCGGAGCTGGGAGGAAGGGAGAGAATGGTACAGTCGAGGCAGAACGAGCACGATGTGGGGTTGACACAAGATGAGTAAGCAGCACCCGGTGGAATCGGTGCGCTATTGTGCTGAGCACAACCCGGACACCGACACGAGTCGCCACAAGCACACGCAGAAGGGAAGACACCCGGCGCAGGCTGCCACACACCAAACGCTGATTGCGTTCCTTGAAGCATATTTTGCTGCATAGGCGGTTGATGTTGCATCGGGGACGCACGTGTGTCTCCTGTCTGTGGGGGAGGGGGTTTGTGCTCGTGATGATCGGGTGTATGGGCATGCCCGTAAGCACGGCCATATGGACTGTAGTACATGTTTTCGTGGGTGTGATGGCGGCTGCTGTGGGTGTGGGGAATACTGGCGGAGGGGTCATGAAGTGGACCATCGAGTGACTGGGTTCGAGGTGGACGAGGGAGGACGGGGCGGAGTTCAGCGATGCGAGCGAGGACGTGAGACGAAAGGGGTTGCGGAGGATCCTGTGCGATATGCGAGCATTCAGGATGATTATGATGCTGTAGGTGATGTCTATCGGCTTTGACGACATCGTGGTGAACAGAGGAGCGACGCCGGCCTGGAGGCTTGCGAGGGGTGCAGCAGTCGCACTGTTCACCTTGTTTACATCTACAGCCGCTAGGAGAGGTTTCACCTTATTGGAAGTCAATACTGTAGATGGGGGTGGTAATAGGATGGCACGTCGAGCCTACCGCTATGGTCAGAGTCAACTGATCCGTCAGATGCTGCGGGCAATATAGCGATCGCTTCCAGGTCTTCGGGAAGACCGTTTGGAAACGCAGCAATAGCTGACAGCTTGGCTACCCCTGCCAATCGACAAGAGAAAAAAAAGTGAACTTGAGGTGGACGCAGTACGAAATGGAGATGCCCACCTTTTTTAGAATGGGGCGTTTCAAGGTTTGACGAGTCTTGGACTCCGCATAGACATTTAACGTGAACTTGTTTGGTTTTACGAAGTTCTCTGCAATGCTCGCACTGGGTGACCGGACGGCCCTTTTTCTTAATTTCGAACAAGGGACGATCGGTGTGTTTACAGGCTGAGGACCGATGTCCCTTTATGCACGTTTCGCTGCGGCCCCTTTAATATGATGGGGAACAGACAGAGGGAGGGTGGACCTACCACGCGTATTTCTTATCACTGACGAGAACCTGTGAAGTGAATGATGGTGAGCGAGAGCGATGGGGGGGGGAGGAGGAGATGGACGTGCCATTGTGAGATATGTTTGTTCGGTAGGTTATGTAGGGGTAGTGATGTAGGAGGGTGAGCCTACGCCCGTACGGATGGTGTGTTCACACCGCCCGCGACGACGAGCGTACGAACTATGAGTTATTCACCATCGAAAGGGTTGGCTAGAGGGTATTTAACACCATACGGAGAAGAAAAAAAGGTGTTGACGATCGTTGACAGCCGGACGCTCGCTCCTTTAATCGTACTGGATCAGGATTCTTAGCCACACATACAAAATAAAGACAAACAAAGTGCGTGGTTGTGACTTACGTGACGTGACTGTGACTGTTTATGTGACAAAGTGTGACGATGGGTGTGATTTGAGTGATTTCTGCTAAAGGATCGCTAATGGGAGGGCACATTATTATTTTGAGCGTGGACCTGCTCCCCCCATTCCGTCTCACCAGTTGGGGCCCACGTCGTTGGTACTTTGTCTCATTAGGGTTGCCGTACTCCGGGTCAGATCTTGCCCGTGTCATATCGGCTACCGTACGCCAACCAGTACTTACGCCCGCATGGCCCCGCCTAGATACACACTCCCTTTTCCCCCCAATCCTTGTCCCTACTTCATATGTAGCCACTTATAGCCATTCGTATGTACTCGCTACAGACGGGGTAGCCTCGTGAACACCCTCTCTCCCTCGGTCCGACCGCTTTTCTCCCCAATGCACACGTCAACAGTCGCTTCTACACAGAAGATCTATCCCTTGATTCTGTTCTTGATCCCTACTTCCGGACAGCAACGTTGCAGCCTGCTGTGCATGACAGCATGTCAAGGCTATACCGCTACTGGTCGACACTCCACAAGCGCCTCGGGATATGGCAACTTATCAGCGGTCCGATGACTGAATCTAGTACCAGGCCAATGAATATAACACCCCGGCCCATCCATGCTGGCATCCCAGACCCTTCTACAAAAAGCTCTTGTGAAATTCTCTAGCAAAAACCAAAACGAAATCTAAAAATGCGTTTCCAGATGGCGGATAATCTCAAAACAGTCAGACGACCAGAAATCAAAAAAGACAACAACCAGCAACAGTTCGAAACAGAGTGACCCCGTTCTCATATAGAAGTCCCTCGTCGAATTCATGACAGCTGTGGCGAGGAACAGATCTCATGAGATTGTGATTGCGATGCCCGCACGCTGTGGAACATCATAGAGGTGGGGTATTCCCAAGGCACTCCTCGAGCCTACTCCTTTCGTCTACTTCACTATGCACCACCTGCCTCGGCCTCGGCGCGTTGTTGTCTTCTCGCTTTCTTCGCCGCATTCGCTGCGGCTGCCTTGGCCTTCTTGGCCTCTGCACGGGCCGTCTTCTCTTCCTCTTCTTTCCTCGTCGCTTCCTCCTCTGCTTTTCGCTTTTCCTCCTCCGCCTTGGCTTTGGCCTCTGCAGGCGACACGTTGCCCCCTTTGGTCTTCTTCTTAGCTTCACGTGCCTCCTTCTCCTCTTGTTTGATCCTCTTGATGCGGGGATCCAAACCGAGCGTGAGATCCACAAGACTGCGCAAACGAGCCGTGTCCTCCTTCTTGCGCCTCGCACGCTCCGTCTTGTTCTTCTTCTCAGTGTATCGCTTGTCATCACGGCTAGATCAAATCCCCGTCCGTCAACATCCGATCAAACCAGCGCATCAAAACGGAAACGAAACAACACTAACCTATCACTTCCCTCATTCACCTCCTTATCCAAATACTCGAATGACCTCCAGCTATCAAAGTTGTACCAGAAATCATAAAACGCCTCCACCTTTTCTTTTGAATCGTCAAATGAACCCAACATCGGCACTGGCATCTTCTTGCTAAACCTGGCTTCCATCTCATAGACCGGTGCCCAGGTCGTGAAAAAGAAATCGACGTCGTTCGCCCTCGCGCCTTTGAAATCGGACGCTTCGGGTGCCTCGGCTTCGAGTGCAAGGTAATGCGGATCCACGGAATCAAATTGACGGCGCCGTTCGACGTTGGTGAGTACTTCGTGGGCTTTTTGGATACATTTGAAGAAGGCGTCGTCGTTGGTGGTGTGGGAAAGACCGGCTTTCTTGTCGGGGTGGTGTTTGAGAACCTTTTTGCGATCTGGGTTGGGGAGAGTGACGCGTAGTCGATTGGGGATGGGGATTGAGGAAGACAAATTGGGTAGGGACGTGATCAGGGCGGATCGGGAAGGTGATGGAGATGAGATGTACTTACGAGCGATTTTTATTTGTTCGGGCGTGGCTTCGTATCGTAGATGAGAGAGCCCAAGGACCTGGTAGTGATCTTGTTTCTGCGGAAGGGACCGAATGCCATCAGTAATCGTTACATCTCGCTCACCCCGAAGCCGCAGGCAGAAAAATAGGCCATTATCGCGCATCGCATCACCGCGGAGGGAACGAGTGGAAAAGAAAGGGAAGTTTGAAAGAAAAGGCTGGAAGACTCACCTTCCACTCCTTTGGATCGAGCAACAACAATTCGGGCGATTCCTCTTCATCACCGACGCCGAGATCGTCTTCACCGTTGAGACCGTCCCCATTGAGAGCCTCGAAACGCTTCCGCTCTTCGTCAGCATGTTTGTCGTACTCCTCGAATGAGAGATTATTTATGGCGCGGCGAACGTGCGCGAGGTAGGCTGATCCTGCGGGTATGAGTTTGCGTTGGACGACAGCTGGTGGGGGGGCGATAAAGACGAGGATGAGGCATTGAAAAGGACATCAACGAAAGCAGCGATCATCATCAGCATACCTGTCATCCAGATCGCAACTATTCCACTCACAAGAAAGCGACTGCGCAGGCGACGAAGACGTCGTCCAGTCTTTTGGTAATGCAGGTAAAACAGCGACGCTTGCCATCTCGCGTTCTGAATCTCTATATCCTGTATACCGTGTGTGTCTTAAATTCTTCTGGTCGACGATGAAAAGAGAACAGAACACGAACACACACCACACAGCTGCCTTGTGCAATGGGATTGTTTTTTTCTGATGTCCTTTGAGACAGACACACGCTCCACACGATGCTGGTGTGCTTGCAAAAAAGTTATCGACGGGTCACGTGAAGGAGGGATACGCTCCGTCCAGATTTGGAAGGTGTAGCTCATTGGCTTGGCGAGGGAGACAGTGACGAGAGGGTCGCAATGGGTTGCACGAACGTGCAAGAACTAGGCCATACAATCATCCTCTCAGACGACAACGAGAACATATCGACTATCACCCGGCGCACGCACAGTTTGTCATGCATCAAGATGGATGGCGAGTGGGGGTTGGGCTCACTGAATGCTGGGCTCAACGGACCATCACATCGACATCCTCAGATTCAAGTTGCATGCTTTTCATCTTCCCGAATCACGGTTCATCTCCACGGAGGTACGGGTCGGATCGTCCGCATTAGGCTCTGTCACGGTCCCTCTACCTCCACCGGTACTAACATGGTTATTGTCTCATCATGATGCCATCATCAACGTCCTGAGCCCACTGCGCCACATTGCAGCTGGTGGTGCAGGTGGAGACATTTAATTGCAAGACCACGTTCCCCAGGTGCTAGGCTGTTAGGTAATCCCCTTCTTGATCTCGACGGAGACCAGAACGTTCTGTCTCTTCATCTCGAAGACCCGTTGCAATCAGATCTGAAGTCTGCAGAGGAACGTGCCACGAATCCGACGGTCCGATTATCGAGATCTATATCTAACTTAATATTGGTCTGCAGGTGGTCTGGCCCCGCAGAACCCGCCACATACAAAGTGGTAATGTTCCTTCCGCCATAGCTTTGAACATCCTGGCGAGGATAATAGGTTGCTCCAACGTCGCAGCGAAGAGGACCCCTGCCAAGAAGTAACAACTGAATTTCTGTGTGTTCGAGACATGGATGAGATATCCCTAACAGATGGGTTTTGAATGCCCAGTATCATACGGTCTCTCCTATCCATCCAACGAAGGTACCCACAAGTACCCAATATCGTGATGTCCACCCTAGACCACCGACGGGCTGCTAAGGTTGGCGGAAGCGCTCAGACTGTCCACCCCCAAACCAAAAAGTTGGTGGCTCGATCAATACCACCGTCATTCCAGGTCATTCCCATCTCTCAATAAGTATGTTAGATCTCAGCTCTCCAATACTGCCATTGTTGAGCATCGAGGACACATAAAAAGCCTCTGCAAAGCCCTAAGTGTCAAGATGTCAATGGCACGGGCAATCGTCAATGATGACATCTCCAAGGAACTCGACATTATTCGGTTTTCAGGTTCGGTCTGTCACTGTATTCATGTCCACGAGGGCTGGGGAAAAACAAGGAAAGACTCGGAAGAACTTGAGGTTGAACCCATGACAGGAGTGGGAATGGGAGCGAATCATGTGTCATGGTTTTGAAAGAAACACACGAGGCGTTCGAGGGTCGCCCTTTTTTTGCATCCGACATTATTTTTCCAGAGTTTATTTAAATGTTGTGTACACTGGGGCTGAATGGAGATGTGGGTGCTTCGCTGGCACATTGACCATACATCTCCTACAAACATATCTCTCTGTATGAGAGGGTACCTCGCTTACACCTGAGGCTTGAGCTCGGAATAGCAAGACAAACAAACAGATATCCGCTGGTATACATCGTCCACATTGCGATAAAAGTTCCATCAGAAATCACCAGGGGGTTCTAACATATTCTAACAGCAAGTAGGTACCATCCTAATATGCCATCCTACCATTCGTTTATACATACCTGACGGTAATGTTGTCTCCATCAATAGTAGTGTTTGTCAGCACAGTGCCATTTTGTCTCATCACAATGGTCGTCGATTCCTCACTCGAAGGCGTGTAAACCCCCCCGCCCGGGCCATAAGCATACGCGCCTGTAAAGGTCACACCCCCAAAGTCGGTGAAAGGAACGAGAGTATGGTTCTGGCTATAATCTTCAACGATCCACTCTGCATACTTGTTGCAGAGAGGATGAAGGGGAGAAGAGAGTTCTTGGGTCATGCTCTGGTTGGTGGTATGATTCTCGATCCACGTCATTCCAGAGGTGGTGCTGGCAGCGTTAACGCCAACCGTGATGACATCACCGGCGTGGATGGTGATACCGCCATAGCGGACCGCGACCGCAGGATACCATTCAAACCAAGCTACAGGGCGGATATCAGTCTAACAAATTCGGACCCCGATTGACGATTGACGCTGCTCACCGTAATACGAGACAGCACCATTTCCACCTATCTGAAAACTGATACCCGTTTGAAGGAGATTTTGGCAGTCAAGACGCCCGTCAATACCGACCCAGATAGAAGCATCACCACTGTGGCCAGGAGGGGAAGGGACAATGAATGTGCCAACAATAGCGTCGAAGGTTCCCTGTTGACATAAAGTCACTTTCTGGGAGTGACCGTAGAACTTGGGGATACATACGTTATTGCTTGACACCAAGGAAACACCACCCCAGTTATTTGAATAGCTGACGTGACCGGCAATGTCAGCGAGTTGTTCGACTGCACTGAGCAGCTGTGATGAATTCCCTCCAGCCGTAGTGAAAGAGGATGGGAGTGCTGAAACGACAGAGGCGAGCAAAAGCTTGCTCAGAATGGCGAGCGAGAAGAACATCGTCACCGGGAGGTATTGGCTATACGAGAGTCAGGGTTGGGCCAAGGGGAATTAGGCACGGTGAACTTTTATGAGAGGAGACCCCACAGCCATCATGCATCATGATGGATCGAGGATACGGAAGGTGCGGAGAAAATAAACCGTTGGATGACATCAACTGAAAATGCAGTGCATTTCCTGTCAACAATATGCCAACCACGGGTCACGACTCACTACGGTGTCCAGAGCGCGCTGCTTATTGAATATGTTTCCAGCAGACTCACCTGGACAAGCCTGAACGACGTCGTGCTCCCGAATTCGCGTGGGAGGATGGGTCACCCTCAGAGTCTCGCTCCGAGTCAGCTGTACATCCAGTGGACTACCGCGCCGAACAATGAATTCCGCAAGCTCAGACTCCACCAGGTTGGATGGTTGAAAGTTGAAGGTTACTCGCGGTGCTACCGGGGTCAGATTGTGGGTGTACCCCGTTGAATGGTCCTGCCTGGCAATGGTAACTTCAAACTGTGCCCTCTCGCGCCGCCAGCGAGTGAATTCGTCTAGTCCATGCAATCGAATCGAGCTGTCCATATGCATCCTAAGCCCTCCTGGTAGTCCAACTAAAGTTTGCAATAATTTCCTGTAGGTAGATTCAGCATTTAAAGGTCGTACTCATGTACGTTTGCACTTGAAAGTCCACTTACAATATATTGATCGCGAGCATGTACACATAATAGAGTTTGCTCTCCAATTCACTTGACCACTGGCAAACGGTGACATCAAGCAAAAGATTGATGCACAAAGGGGTTGAGGCCGGGGAGCATTGGATGTCGAGTTTCTGGTAGCTAACCCAAACTACTACACGCGACCAACTATCACATAACTGGTACAGGGAGCCAAAGTATAGTCCAACTTGGAAATAACCATCCTCTTCTATCAAATAACATTCGTTGTACCCTGCTCAGCCAATGTACTTGATCGTAACCTCGTTTCCGTTGAGAGTGGTATAGGTGTAAACTATGTTGTTCGCCTGGACGTCGAAGAAAGTCGAGTTAACCGAGGGCGTATAATCAGTCTTGGGACCATATGAGTAGGCCTCGGTGTAGGTAACACTCTCAAAGTCAAGGAACCCGTCGTTGAAACTAATCATCCACTCGGCGTCTGCCAGGCAAAGGCGAGGAGAGCCGGCGAAAGACGGACTGACGGTCTGCCCAGTGTTCTGGTTCTGGATCCACGCGACGGCAGTGGTGGGACCAGTGGCATGAATGCCGAACGTGAGGACATCACCAGCGTTGATCGCAAAATCTTGCCAGAACCAGTTAGTTGGGAACCACTCGTAGAAAGCTATCAAGGGGAGAGATATTAACGTGGGTGTAAGGAACGGGTACACCGCTGCTTACCGTTGTACGTAACCTGACCGTTAGTCCTCGTGATGACAATGCCAGTCGAGATGCCAGTTTGGCAACTTCCGCTAATACTATCGATGCCAACCCAGATGGATGCCTGGCCGTCTGGACCCGAGGTGGAGGGGACAACAATCGTTCCGACGACAGACTCGAATGTTCCCTGACCCCATAAATTTAAACCGACTTCGTTGATGGATCAAATACTGATACGAACCGTGTCTCCTGTCAAGTAGGGGCCTGCAAGGCGACTGTTGTAGGTCCGTGCGAGGGCGATATCCTCGAATGATTCCTCGGGACTGGCAAGAAGTTGCGGGTCACCATTGCGAAGACTAGCAGCCAGAGCGACGGAGACAAACAGAAAGTTGGTAAAAAGGGTGAACACAGAGAGCATGGTGAACTAGCGGTATGAAGCAATAAGGAGACGCACAGTCAGGTTTTTATATAAGCCATTGTCTCTCGACCCCTTAAGTACAGGAGGTTTTCTTTGTGTTGACCAAAACTCCGACTTCCGCAATGAAGGAGGTGGTCCTTACAGTCACAGTGGTTGAACCTGATATTGTCCAGAATGTGTATAACATCTCGACCTTAAAAATTAGACCACGGAGACGATCTGGATAATCCAAACTGATCGTCAATCTTGTCTCGAAACGCTGATCATCGAGTTGAAACCCACTCGTCAGCGTAAGCCGAGCAGTGCGGCAGTGCCTACTTGGGGGATGAACGGTTTGAGGGGTAAAAAGGTGCATCGATATAAAATTTACTCTTTGTGGAACACGGCCGCCGACATATTGGCTCATTCTGGTTCACCACTGAACACGTCTGTAAGATTCAGAAATCCGTACTCAGTGAAAAGAAAAAGAGTTCACCATCCTGAGAAACAGACCCTCGCCCACGCATCCTATATCCCAGTTCGACCGAGCCTGCTAGAGGGGTAGGGACAGATGGGACTGGGGGAGTGTCAAGTGCGTTCTGCGCTCCCTTCTCTTGAGTCTAAAGGGCATAGAGCCTTACTAAGACCGTTGGAGTGACGGTGATCTGGTACCGTATTTTTCGTTCAGGAAATCCGGTGGCGCCGCAAGCTAGAATTTGGCTGTTATGGTCCTCGTGCGAACAAGCTAAATTTCGTGCTTACCTTGGAGAGCTTGTCCAGTTGTGTCGCATCCACGTTCAAGTTCGTACTGCGGTGTTAGAACTGCGAGAACTCTTCGTCTCCCTTAAAGGAGGAGATCACAAAATTGTGGTATGGGACATTAGGAGATCCCTTCTCGGCGTACAAGGTGTCCGATTTGCAAGGGTTCTAGAATCTATCCCTGAAGAAGGAAATGGATAGACAGGCATCAATTCGACTTTTCATGTTGTAAAGCAGGAAAGTTGACGGTTGGCGGTCTCCCTGGTTCAACGGTTGAACGTGGTGCTGCCCAAGTTAGCAGAACGAACACCAATCAAAGTCATTGACGATCCACTCAGAGTCCTGCCACACTGGATGGCGGGATAAAACCCGAAGGAGTGTAAGGGGGTCACATTCTGGACAAGTTTGGGGAGTTTGGGCGGCGATGTGAAGCAGGTGTGTACTATCGTTGCTAGGGGTGAGCTTGAAATCACAAACACAGCGATCGGGTCTAATTTTTACGTGCTCTGCAGATGGTGATCGGAGGCCAAAAACGCAAAAGTTAAGCTTCACAAGTTGGAGGCGGTTGAGTCGAAACTTCAAGTAACTTACGTGTATGGCGTATTTGAACCGGCCCGGTTTGAAGTTGTCGGTGCAAATGAAGAACTTGGCACGAGTGCGTATCGCCGCCGTATCCTTCCTTTACTCGTACCGCCATGATTTGTGTTCGGGAAGATTCACGTACTTGAAGCAGTATCTCCCTTCAGAGCAGTTGCATGCGCTGAACATGCGCTATGTATGCCCTAATCGCCTCGGAGGGAGATTCATAGCAGACTAGTACTCGTGGAAACCAATACGTCTGCCACCTTCGACAATTCAAGTCTTGACATTCCTCGTTCTGCTCAGACACGTGCATATGCAAGACGATGGATCAGGGAAGACACATCTAAGGCAGACGAGGTAGAGGCGGCGTTGTGGCAAGAGTTACGAGGAAGGTAAGTAACAGTACTTTTCTTAAGCTTTTCTCATAATGAGGAACACCGTAGACAATCGGGAATAATGTAACAGGTACTCTGGCCAGTACAGGTTAAATTGGCGTCTTCCTTCTGACCCACTCTGGCAGTATGAAGAACATGTCGCCTCTATCGACGTGCTGGTGGTATCTAAGCTGATAGGCAGCAAGATCGAAGGCGCCAGTTTTTTCAATGCCAGAGGACCTTCCTCTTTGTGAGGAGCAATCCCGCAACCCTTTTTACGGGACTTCACTAACATATCCCACCCGATGAACATCATCGTTCTACCACAGAGCCACATGGTGGTTTGCGGACTCACGTTGGAAGAGATCATGGTTTGGTTATTGCAGAGCCCTCACGAGCGGCGTACGTATCGAGAGCAAGGATGTTTCCGATGGGATGGCTATACACCGAAGCTATATAAGCTCCTCATTTTGCTTGGTTTCTGACCCCACCTCTCGTCCGCTGTCGACCTTCCGTCGTGATCATCATGGTCTCTATGTTGTGCATTTTGAGCAGCCTTTTACTCGCCTCCGCCGCTCTCGCCGTCCCGGCTACCAATAATCCACACTCAGAGTCACTAGGCCCTGTCGAGCAACCTGTTATCCCGGTGTACGATAATCCCATTAGAGCTGGTGTTTTCTTAAGCGAGAAAAACGTGGGTATCGTTCTTCAACCCACCAACGTACTGAATCTTAGCTTTCTGCTGTCAGGGAACTGTCTCTGTTGTGGAAGCCCGATTTACTGTCCCCCATCCCGCTGGCAATCACGGCTCTATCGCCATTTGGGCTGGGATCGATGGTCCTAACTGCAACCACACCACCTTCGCCACTGGGATTGACGTCAACGTCGTTAATGGCCAGGTCTCGTTTTCTAGTGAGCCAAGCCTCGCAATATCTAACGCGCATCGATACTAACATTGGTCAATTCGGTAGCTTGGGCGGTCTGGTATCCTGGCCCTTCGCATCACTTCCAAAACTTCACTATCCACACCGGCAATCAGATCCGTTTCCAGGTCTTTGCAACGTCGCCAACGACTGGCCTTGCCTGGATTGAGAACACGAGCACCGGGCAGAGCGTATGGCGAGACTTCTCTTCTGACTATGCTCTTTGCGAGGCGAACGCCAATTGGTATGTTGAGGACTATACGCCTCCCAACTCAACCCGAGTTCCTTTCTTGGATTTCGGCTCTGTCACGTTCACGGATGTTTATGCCTATGGTGCTCATGCTCTCTACGAGCCCTCAAGCCCCGGAGCTACGATTGCTGCAATCAAGCAGAACAACGCAGTTCTGACCCGCACTGCTATTCAGAAGGACAAGATTACCGTCACGTACGTTTAATATCGATGAACTGGCGTTAGTTGCGCGTCGTTTAGGATACGAGGATCTTGGACCTATATGCACCTTTTTCTCTCTCGTAGTTTTGGACAGATTACTTATTGCTGTAGTATGAGTTGACCCCGCAACTTGAAACATTATCAATATTGATGACAAACTGCGACTTCACTTAGCCTCGGCAATCTGTCAAATGAGGGCGCCGATCCCAGTGCCAGTGGTTGCTCCTCATGCTCATACTCAATATCGATACTTCCATCAACAGCTGATCGTTTTCCGAGGACTCAAATTAGACGAAACTTCCCCTTATGATCAAGGTACTCACCACTCTGCATTTACATTGCTACCCTCGAGGACCGTACGTACTATGTAGTAGTGACTACCACTGGTCCATGTTTCAATAGTTCGTCGTTCCACCCATCACGAGACACCTTATCTTGACTGCTTTTCTAGGGCCCAGGGCAGTTCGGACCATGCGGTTACCAGGGCATTTTCATTTGCCGGCGACTCCGGGCTTAGACAAGCGCCCACATCGCCCGAGAGTAGATAACGTTTGTTCACGTCTGTCAGTCCCGCATCTCCTCCCACCTCCACCTCACTCTGCCCCTGGGCTCTCCAAAGGCTTTCTCCTCGCCTAAATGGAGCACCCAGCCAGTCATGACGACTACTACGACAAGGAAAAGGGTGCCGCCGCCATCGACCATGACGTGACGTACGAGATAGAGGTCACACCGGACGAAGTGATCGCAAAGCGATTCGGTGTCCTTGCTCCGTTTCTTTCCGAACTCTTCAACCGTGGGGTGGAAGCGAGAGGTGTAGAGCGTGTACCAGAGAGCCAACGGGAGACGAAGAATGCCTGGAACAAGTGAGTTTGCGTTGTCTTGTGCATTTGAGTGATCATTGCTTACTATCGGCAAGCTTGTTGATGTGGTGGTATGGCTATATCCCGCTAGCCATGATGCCTGCCTCATGATTAAAACAGGTCTGTCAATACTGTGCTCACGACCATACCAGTAGGGGTTTTAGGGCAATTCGCCTTCACTCTGACTCTACCGTAAGTTTACGTCCAGCGTGGAGGGCTGTGCTCATGCCCGGTCCAGGCATGCTATTGCCACTATCCTATGCTTCGGTGCTCTGGGAGGAGTAGCGACAGCTTTTATTGCGACACTCGGTCCACAAACTGGCCTTCGGACAATGATCATCACCCGCTATAGCTCCGGCTACTTCGGTGGGACCTTGTATTCGATCTTGAACATCCTTACTCAGTAAGCAACGAAATTTCCCTTTCCATTATCCCAGATATCAATACTACTCACCAGACTTGGTTTTTCCACGACTGCCGTTATCCTTGGTGGTCAAACGCTCGCCTCGATCCATTCGAATACCCTGCCTCTTGTGGTTGGCATCATCTTGATTGGTATCTGTTGTCTCATACCCTGTTTCATCGGCTACAACATGGTTCACATTTACGAGCGTTACGCTTGGATGGTGACTTTCTTCATAATGTGCTGTCTCTATGGACTCGGAGCCAAAGCCGGATTCGACGCGAACGCTCAAAAACCATTGGAGGACACCGGCAGAGCTCTCAGTGCTGACATTCTCAGCTTTGGAGGAATTATCTTTGGCTCGTTCACGGGCTGGGCACCTGTCGCCGCTGACTATAATGTCCGCTTGCCAGTTGACACCAACCCTTGGCGGATATTCACGCTGACGTTCTGGGGTCTGTACATTCCGATTTGTTTCACCTCGATACTGGGCGCGTGTTTGGTCACCATCACGGATCCTGCGTATGTGGCAGCCTTTGGTCCTGGTGGCAGCACGGGTGGTTTGGTTGCTCAAGTGCTAGCACCCTGGCAAGGCGGAGGAAAGTTCTTACTCGTGTTATTGTCATTGAGCGTTATGTGAGTTTCCAAGTCGTCATTGTTTATCCATACTCAAGTTGACACATCCGTCAAGCGCGAATAATATCCCCAATACCTACTCGACGGGCCTCTCCATACAGGCACTCGGTCGCCCCTTCGCCATTGTGCCCCGTTTCTTCTGGGTGTTCCTTGCTTTCATTATCTATACCGTGGCTGGCGTTGCAGGCCGAGAGCACTTCAGCGCCATCCTTAGCAACTTTTTATCCATTCTGAGTTATTGGACCGCATTCTTCATCGTGATCGTGGCAGAGGAACACTTTATATTCAGGAGAAAAGGGGGAATGTTGGGAGGGTACAACCTTTCAGATTGGGACAACCCAACAAAGTGGGTGTCGCACCCTTCCAGAATCCTTGCGTTCACACTCTGACTTACATTCCTTTTTCCTCACAGACTTCCTCTCGGTATAGCAGGAATATTGGCAGCCTGTTTCGGTGTCACAGGTGCAGTTGTGGGGATGTCTCAAATTTGGTATACGGGTCCTCTTGGGAGAATGGCCGGTGCTGCATATGGCGCTGATCTTGGGTTCGAGGTACGAAACATCACAAATGTTTCATATGATTTTCCGTGTTATACTCATTCCATTTCGCTCGTTAGCTTGCGGCGGCCTTCTCAGCAGTAACTTTCCCACCACTGAGATGGTTGGAGATTCGGTTGACGGGTCGTTGAGGGCCATCTTGATGGTTGGTATTTATCGAATTGAACGCCTGTTGTCCGCGTGTTTTGTACTGAAAAAACGTACCGGTTTTTTGCTTGTCAAATCGACGGCGATTTTGCCGTCGCGTCATTCAAGATCCAGCTGTTTCAGACATCGTCTATTGATTGTAAGTCTAGCCCGATCAGCAAGCATGAAAACATTCAAATCGGACTCTGGTCGGCGGAATAAGACTGAAACAGTAACTTTGACGGCGTTTGGACGGTAAGCTATCAAGCTATGTAGGTGACGTTCGGGTGGCATTGAGACCCACTGGCATAGTAAGCTTTAGTGAGGAATAAAGGAATAATACAGTGACGACACAACTCAACTGAAGGCTTGAGGAATGGATGGTAAAACGCGGAGGATAGATGATCGGTACCTTCCCTGTAATTTCATCGTCATGTATGAACATCCGACGGCTGGTGAGCATCAAGGACAGCCTGAGTGTTCACTGGTGACGAGTCCACATGCATCACAGGGACTGTGAAATCATGGCAAGCCCTTGGAGTGATTCCCAAACAATGCCAAAATGGCATTTCTCGATATGACATTGTAACAATCTGCAAGGCTATATCACACTTGAGGAAAATGCTTAAGATCAATCATTGTGACCCAAACAAAAAGCATCCTGATAACCCATGACCATCTTATATCACTGTGCACCGAAAATATGTTTAATGGACCATTGAGCAGCATCATACAAACTCTCTGGAGACTACTGGCTAACAATACAAGGTACCCACAAACCGAAAGACTTGATCCACAGCTTGCAGTTTGTATTCAAGCTATACACATAGTATAAATCCATAGCTGGGAAAAGCAGACTGAAACGACTCAAAACAACCAAAGAGTTGAATCAAGTCTACACAAGAACCAGTAGGTTATGAGCAGAGTAAATGCTGAAGGTGCGAAGGCACTACAGCGGCGAGCAGAGAGCAGTTGAAGAGGAAATCTCCAAGTGAACTAAACTGGGGTTTCCCAGTCAGTCCCTTGGGGTTTATATAGTCCTACATCTATTTGTACATGTTTGTCC
>JBBPJZ010000321.1:0-23579 GCA_038089015.1 Chalciporus aff. trinitensis | reverse complement strand
GGTTTGTTCCGTATCTCAAACAATCGGGAACAGTGAAACGCATGAAACGGGAGTTACAATACTCACCCAGTTCCCCTGAACCACCATCCCTCGCTCAAACCACTCGTTGAAAGTCGCCATTCTTGGCTTTTCTTGAAAATCTCGTCTTCGAAGAGGGCGACGCGCGTGTTGGTAGGCCACGCCTCATCTGATTGCGCATTTCCGGCTGTATTGGAATTTTCCGACATGACATGTGGACTGAAGGGTATGTGCCGAGCGTTAGCGAGGAACTCTGACCACGATACATTGTCCACGGAGGCGTAACGAAGACCAAGTAGGTGTCGATCAATCCCGCGACCTGTGATCGCTGCACGTGTCAGTGATGAATGAGCCCTTAAAGCAGACTTGAGCAAAGGGTACAGATCAGCTGGTGGCTTTCGGTACACAGGAAATGGATTAGAAAACGGATCGAGACTACGTCAGCATCATATCAGAGTACAACGATGTAGTACGCACCTTGCTCGGTGGCGAACCCTTGTGTTTCCATACCGAAGAGGCTTTGAGGAAAGCATAGCTCTCCATCGTAAACGAGCGTATGGTTTCGGTGCGCCCATGCTGGAAAGACCGTGTCAGTGCGGTTTCGTACACGGGGGTCGGTCGTCCATGCATTCGATAGTAAGCAAGCTGAAGTGCAAGCTGGACGAACGCATCAGCTTGGTAGGAAGCTGTAGAGGGAAGGGTGAGCTTCGCTAGTCAAGATGCACCCTGAAGCAGTAGGTGAGCATATGAGATGAGACTCACACATCCGTTTTATCTCTTCACCTCCCCAGTCATTGAAGTAGGAAACCTCGTGGTCAGAATTTGCGATGAGTGCCCGCGCACGCGACTTTGCCTCCTCTATAGCAGATCTCGTAGATGGCAAGGGATCGAAATCAAGGCGTCTCCAGCGCGGGCCTGGGCCAGCGTTTAGATCTTCCAGCTCGCCTTTTCTAGAAGAGTGGATATCGTTTTTGAATGGCACATCCGCCAAACCGCCGCGAAGGCTGACGCCATGGGCCCCAGCGACTGCCCACTCACAGACTATACTGGGCATTAATGCGTCGACAGGTGAATGTTCACCCATGGCACCTGCCCGCGTGGTACGCTCGACGACAAGAGAAAGAGGCTTATCGAACCAACGATTGAGGGCTGAGGGAGAGGAGCGAATAGCATATTGATGAGGAAGGAGGTCTGACGGAACCGAGGGACGGAACTTTGGTATAGACTTGGATGATTGAGAGACAGGGGACTCGGGGGAGCTTGGAATGATCTCGTAGGTAAGAGGGAGGTTCTCGGTATGTTCATCAGCAGGTACTGAAGGGGCGGGCCAGTGATCTAGGCAAACGATAAATAGTGACTGATGGATAGCGTCGAATGAGCGTTGGTTTTTGGTAGATGCAGGTCGCAACCTGGAGTAGTTCTGAAGGAAACCTCGGCATGTGTGCTTGCAGCATCCAACGAGAGAGCTTGTACACATACCTGATACCATTCATCCCTGCCGTCTGCCGTGAGCACGCCAAGCTCCAATGGTTTTTCGCCGGCACACTTGCGATGCAGTACGTCGGATACAATGTCCCTCAGACCACGCTCGATCTCGTCGACGTGGAGTGGTACACCAGTGGTGGGGTCTACGACACGGAGAGCATAGTAAAAATCGTGTGCTACAACGGAGACTGTTGACCCCCATTGTGACCCAGAGGGTGGAGGTTCGGTGAGCTGATCGCAAACACGTTCGGGGACCCGGCAGCGGTTGAATAACCGGGAAATGGAATATCTCATCCATAGACCTAGGAGACGGGTGAGCAAAAGTATGTCAGAGTGGGGTGTACAACAGAACCTGTTGGCGTATTGTCGGGATACCGAAGGTGCCTGCTCCCACACGGTTGAGGGTCAGGAAATTGATAGAGAAATGGAGGGGACGCACGAGTGCACCCTATTCCTGAAATCGAGGATACCATGTATGAGATGGGCAGCCCTTCTCACTTGCCAGGGAGTGAGTCCCTCGCCACGATCGGTGACGACACTGGGTGGGACAGCAGGGTCATTAATGAAAGTAAGCCACCAGTTGGAGTTGATGAGGAGCGGAGCTCTCCACTCGTGGTAGGTTTTCTTCATCCAAAAGTTGTCGTCCAGCCAGTTGTGAAGTGATATCTTGTCCAGCGCCAACAAGCGCGCCTGTGCACGCTGAGCCGGTCCTGAGAGAAATTCATCGACAAGTGACTGTTGTCGTTTGTAGGCTGAAGCAAAGTCGGAACCTCCGTTATTTTCTTCAGCAAGCAGGACTGGTTGGACTGAGCGTAGATAGCCTTCGAGCGTCTTTCTGAGGTCCGGAATTGGCAGACGAGGAAGACTCTTGACTGACCGGGACATGGTCGGTCACATCCAACCAATACACGTGACGTATATTGTCCTTGACCATGCCCAGTCATGAGCGCGTCAGGTCGTGGATCGCACACAATTACCCAAGGCCTGCAATTGACCAGGTATATACTCGACCGTGACCACGTCGTACTGACCAACAACTACGCCAGGAATGGCTCGCAGAGTGCTCTGATTGGATCGCCGCAGAATATAGCCTCGATCCGACCAGAAACTTCGACCAATTCATTCAACACGTCGAAGCGCAGCTCTTGCAGTCTGATCTGGCCGATTCGACTGTTCACGGAACAGGAATTGACCCGGTGCTCGTCACCCAGAACGCAAATCAACCTCATCCACGTCCCTCGAGTGTAAAACAACCCCAACGCCTTCCCAATCGCCCGAAAGTAACAACAGGCGCAGAACCCCTTCTCGTTGAGATCAAAAGCATCACTGATATAGCCCACTCTGCGTTCAATCTACTGAACACTCATCAGACACGTCTCGATCGTGCAGATTTAGGCCTTGCGCAAGGGGAGAATCCCAATCCAGAGGCAAATCAGCCAGAAGAAGAGGATGGGCCTGTCCCAAAGTTCCCCCGTGGCATGCTCAAATTCGAGCTCTCTGATGGATCAACCACATTCAAGGCAATTGAATTTCGGTCCCTCCCTCAACTGGAGTTGGGTGAAACACCTCTGGGTTACAAGGTGCGTCTCTCTAGGTTCCCATTTCTGCAATAACCACCTCAATGTTGTGCAGATGATCCTCAAATCTACACCCATTCGCAATGGCACTGCCTTCCTTGAGCCTTCAAATGTCATCCTCAAAGGCTACAGAACAGAGGACCGTGACATTCACAGGGAAGAGGTTTTCTTGAGTTCTCTCAGGCGACGACTGGGGTATGCAGATTTTTTCGCTTCTGTCATGCAACTGCCCCCTAACTTCTTTGCAGACGTCCAGATCCTCCACCGGGACCTCCTGCTGCTCAGCCCCCGCAAGTCGCTCCCCACCCTCCTGCCGCCCAACCTGCACCTGCACACGTAGCACGCCCACGTCAGGCCCCGCCTACAGCACAACCAGGACCACCGTCCCCACCCCCCGATCTGGATGATATGTATATGGATGATGATATAGACCCTGATGTTCTACACGAGTTGAACATGGAGATGGACAAGGAGATCCAGAAACACCAAAAGGCAGGTGTGCTCCGTGACCCAAAAACAGCTGCGCAACCTCCACCCGCGCAACTGCCTCCAATGTCTAGAGAAAAAATCACTCTGCACTCAAACCCGAAGATGTCTGGTTTGAACACGACAACCGCATCTTCTTCCTCCCTTGCCCCAGGGCCGTCTACTTCTTCCCTTAAAACCTCCCCTTACTTCGCCAATCGCACGTCCGAAACCAAAGCAGTCCCGAACATCGGCCTCTCGCCCCTCCCCGTTCCCTTACCCAAGCCCGAGGGGCCCAATCCACCCGTAGCGTCCACCTCTACGAGGCCACCCGCGGCAAGACCTGCACCGCAGTCGGGAAATAGTCGGTTGCCTTCCCCCGACCCTTACGATGATCTCTCGTTTGACATGGACGTCGACGAATCGTTCTTTGAACAAGTAGGAAAGATCGAGCAAGGTGCTCTCAACGCAAGCTCCAGTGGCAAGGACAAAGGCGAGAGCAAAGCCACCGAGGTGGGGGGCGTCTATACAGCTGCAGCACCCGGGAACGGGAAGCCCTCCAATTCGGGTACGGGTACCGAGGCTCGAACCTTACATCTCGTTTCTCCTTCTCGTGGTACCAGCGCTGCGTCATCGAGCAGCTCATCTGAATCTCGCATGCCACCGCCTACACAGCCATCACTTCGTCGACTGCCCCGTGATCCGTCGTTCATCGTCATTTCGTCGTCAGAAGACGAAGGGAATCACAACGAGTACGGTCGTCGCAGGCCTCTGGAGCTTGCTCGTAGACGCGCACACAACGCAAGGAGAAAGAGTGAGGACGAAGTTCCGGATTCGGATATTGTTGATATCTCAGACTAAGGCTCCCTTTACTGGTTCGCATTTGTACCGCATGGGGTTACGAGTAGTCCCCTTGTCTGATCTTAAGGCTCTGGGACCCGGTTGATGAACGCCATCGGGGTTGAGTCACGTCCCTAGAATTCCTAATCTATGCTGGTTAGCAAACCGTCATTGCTTACTCGATGACATCCAGCTTACCCTCAGCGAGTCTATCTCATCTCGACTGCCGCCCACAAGAAGAATCCTGTCCCGGTACAACTTACCCATCTTTGGATCGAGTGGGCCCTTCTGAAACACCGTCTCATACATGTCCGAAGCGAACACGGAAGCGTGATCACAGCCGCCAGGGATAACGCACAGAAGCTGATGGAGATGGCGGAAAAGTATGAAAGCCGGACTGAAGGAATATACCACGATGATTAGGGCTTGAAAAGTCTTAAAATGTAGTTCAACGGCTGAAGATGAGTTTCCAATGCAAAGTGTCGCATGAGCTGCAGGTTATTCATTACACTCATTGATCGAACATGGGAAGGAACTCAGGGTAACACTCTAACAATGCCTGAAATTCGACCCCCAACTGGCCAAGCTTCATTCCACAAAACTAACTGCAACAGGTTTCATCCAAGGATTGCAACCTTGGTCTTCTTCTTCTTCTTTGAAGAACTGCTGAATGATCGCCAACTGTCCACACGAGTCTCCCTTGATTCTAATAACCCAACTATGAGCCTCTGACCGAGATTGAGGGTATAGGAGAGTACACTCACCCTCCCACACTTTATCCTCCTCTGCCTTGCGTTTCTTGGCGGCAACCTCCTCTTCCTTTTTGCGGGCTTCCAGGCCTTCGTTAGCTAAATTCATCTTTATAGCCCTGCACAATCTCAGTACGTTCCGCACACCCAAAGCCAACATCTTCAACTCACTTTCGCCTCCGAACCTCCTCGTCAATAAGTACCTCCTTTATCTTCTCCTTGAGCATTATCCTCCAGGGCGTTGTTAGACCCTGTGCCTTAAGATTTGGGTCGTCGGCAAGGTCTTTTAGGCGTGGATCATCGTCGGCAAGGTTTGTAGGCAACGAGAGTGAGCGGAGGAGGGTTGTACGGGCTGCAGCGATGGTGGCATCAAGCTCTGCCCGCCTAGCAGTGTCAGACAATTCAGCTTCGGCCTGTCGAATGGGTGTATAAGTAATCTCGGAGTAACAACACAGCGACGAAAAGAGGCTAGACATACCTTCTTGAGTATATCGAATGCATCTGGAGCACGCGGGTGGGGGGTCTTGTCAGGATGGATGACTGTGCATAGAATAACGTACGCATTCGTGGATCCAATACGCAAGACGTGACCCAAGCGTGGAATTCCGATGACCAGACAGGCAGTAAAAGTTATATTTTCGTCAGCATGCTCTTGTTTCCATCGGGGGGGGAAACCGTGGTGGAAGGGGTTGTGCTTACAAAGAGATAGCTGTCGGTATTTGCGCTTCACGTCCTCTGGTTTTGCAGATTCGTGGAGGTCAAGGATATCGTATGGACTGGATAGTGGAGGGGCATAAGAAAAGTGAGGAATTGATATGCTGTGGTGCTCACTTTAGCTTGAATGCTTTGAGTATTCGCTCCACCTCGATTTCGCGCTGGAAGGCTGATGCCTCGCGAGAAAGCAGCTGCTCTAGCTCTGCATCCGCTGGGGTATTTCTCGATGATGTACCAGACGACGACGTAGAGGGCTGAGGATCTGGTGTTGACTTGGATGTTGTTGGTGTGGACATTGTCAGCGATTGGGTTGAAAGTGGATGGGCACCAGTGTCGAGCAAGCGCGCCATGAGGATGGACTACGGTCACGTGTCTCCTACACTTTCTCAAAATTCTTCTTTCGCCGAGGTCGTCCGCGATGTCGATGATGTCCAGTACGCTCGGAAGAGCCATTGGGCTCTCGCGTTCAACCCTGGCAAGTTGTCCAAGTTCCTCTGAATTATTGCTAAAACTACCCAGATGTCGTCTTCCCGATGTCGGGCTGCTCAATTGCACCAAGCAGGATTGCACTCATGGACGCAGCCCTTGCACACCCTGAGGACATCGTCTAAGCTTACCAAGCCCACCTTTAGAGCTTTAATGTCCACCAATTCATCCGGACCGTCGCGCCCTTCACCAGCCGACTTCGCCCGCCAACACCAACAACGCCAACAGCTCCACGCGACCCGGAACCGCAATCTGCTCATGTATACCACCGCCACTGTAAGCCTCTACAGATTCACTTGCACACAGGCTGATTCTCGTACCGATAGATTATTTTCGTCGTCGGTGTGTCCTATGCGGCGGTACCTCTCTACCGCATGTTCTGTGCAGCCACTGGGTTTGCTGGCACTCCGGTAGTCCTCTCGAAAGACTCGGAGCGCTTTGATCCCTCTCGTCTCGTAGCCGTCGAAGGGGCCCGACGTATTCGCGTCCACTTCAACGCAGATCGCTCAGAGTCACTACCATGGAAGTTTTATCCCCAACAAAAATACGTCGAGGTATTGCCGGGCGAATCAAGCTTAGCATTCTACCAAGCCAAGAATAACAGCAAACAGGACATAATCGGAATTGCCACATACAATGTGACTCCGGATCGGGTACGTCATGATCTCCATCCGTTGTGAGATTGCTCACGAAGCGTTCACTCACGCGGTCGGGCGTGTCAGATTGCACCATACTTTTCTAAAGTTGAGTGCTTCTGCTTTGAGGAGCAGAAACTTCTTGCAGGCGAAGAAATCGACATGCCCTTGCTGTTCTTCATTGACAAGGATATGCTCGATGACCCTTCGTGTCGGAATATAGATGATGTTGTACTGAGTTACACGTTCTTCCGGTATAGCACTTCTATTTCTACTACGTGGATTGTTACTGATATGAACCTCGTCATTCAGAGCACGCCGAAACGCCCAAGGTCATCTCGAGCCAGATGCAGCGGATGACGTTGTGCAGAAATCGCTTGGATTTGACGTTTATGAGCACGCCCCACGCGTAGAAGAACGAAAGTAAGGGGAAACAGCCTAGCATTAGTCCGTTGAATATGGACCATACCCGATATTAACCCTACTCAGTTAATTCATACGTTTAATCACCCTTCCAAAGAGTGAGACTGTCCCTTGGTTATCCTTATTGGGCTGCGAATACGTGGAGCACATCCTACTATATGGTGGGTTCGTATTCGTAACAAGTACTTGAATCTTCATTCAGACAATTCGCGATCGGCGCGGAGGATTGGTTCGACGGGAGCTGTCATTTAGCTATCACTGCAGTTTGATCGGGATGATGATCAACGTCGAATTGCAAGTCCAGTTGGACCGAGTGACCGACAACTTGAAGGTTGGGTCTTCGAACACCTCTGGAAGAGGATGTTCACTGGACCAGTCAAGGGGAGCAGGAAGCCAGGTGCCTGTTCCCACTCGATAGGTTCATGACTCGAGCATGGGATAATTGTTCGCGCTTTCTGCGGTGATGAATAGCCGAACGAACATACCGAGAAATGGAATCACCACCGCGAAGAAGGCGGATCAGTGGATTGAAGGTGATTGTAGACCGCTGATACAAAGACCGTGCGTGAGGCAGGTCAGCCTAGTAGTACCAAGCCGAACTATGAGCTGGCAGTGCTGATCAGCAGTGCGGACGATGACGGTGTGAACAGTTATTTTAGTAGTGGCCCTTCATTGTCCTCAGATCGCCCTTGTTGATTCCTACTACAGTACTTCGACCGTACTACCTCCCTGTTCTTGGTGGCCCATTGAGTCTAAGCTCAGGTGCAAGTCTCTCTAGACTAATGGCCACACCGCTCTCGACGTCTACGAGCCCACAGTGGGACAACCGCAACCGTGGTTTCATATCACCTGCGGAGCTGCAGCAATTAAGACAAGCCAGCCCAGGCCGAGCCGGCGAGATTCACGACCTTTCAGCACGACAAGCACACCAACATACCCCTTCAAGCGACATCACCCAATCACGAGATATAATCCCCACCGACCAGCCCCAGCCCACGCAGCAGCAACGGCTATCAATGCCTCCTCCATCTCATGCCCGCACTTCTTCGTTCTTCTCCTTTCGCAACAGGCCCCAGCAGCAAGAACCCCACCCAGAACCATCAAACCCTCCGTCCGCAACCCACAATAGACGGCCCAGTAATCTAAACGGCGGGCAGACAACCGACTTTGGTGCCGCTGCGCCACCTATGGGCCAGTCAAAGTCAATAGGCCCAACGAGATCTCCCCCAGACCAGCAACCCGAGCAGCAACCACCGTCTGCGATCCGCAGGAACTCGTTAGCTGGTGGACAGTCTGCACCACCACCTCTCCACCCCGAAATCCGCTCTGTCGTCCAGCTGACCCTTGCCCATGCTCGCAAGGTGTACTTCTCCGGTCCCCTTGTAAAGCGCCTTGAGAGGCAGCCAGATGGTCAGAAGCCTTCCAAGGATGATGGTTGGGTCGAGGTCTGGGCACAGCTTGGTGGGACGACTCTCAGTATATGGGACATGCGCGAGGTCGAAGAGGCAAATAGGCAAGGACGGGAGGTTCCGCCGGCGTACTTCAATACGACAGATGCTGTGAGTATATATCTTGGCCTTCGGATGGCTACGTGCCTGAAACCACAATCCGTCAATTAGTTCGTACAAGTACTTGGCTCCATCACTGTTCCTGCTCCCGAGGGCCAGCCTCCCAAAAAATACTCCAACGTCCTGACTCTTAACACCGCCGGTTCAAATCTTCTGCTGTTTAGCTGTCCTTCAACCCCTGCTCTGATATCATGGGCAGCTGCGCTTCGACTCTCTGCTTGGGAGAAGTCGCGACTTGAGGAAATATATACTGCCCACTTGCTACGAATAACGCTGCCTGATAGTATGTCCTCCATTTGTGGTGCGATAGATATTTCAATAACCGGGTCAAATCTCTACAGGCAAGGATACACGCTCTACTCTCCAACGGGGCCGCATGGAGGGTTGGGTGCGCATTCGCGTCGCTGGGCAAACCGATTGGAAACGCATGTGGATGGTCGTGTTTGCCGGGGCTCAAGCCGACGTTGCTAGTCCTTCCTTTGGCGAAAGTCCTTATAACATGAATACCGCCCGGAAGAAGCGCATGTCAAGTCTCTTCTCTCGGGAACAAAGTGAAGATCTGCCACCGCGGCCTATGTTGTCGCTTTACGTGTCGCCGAAACCAAAGGACAAGAAGAAGGCTTTATTGACGCTCACAAACGTGACTCAGGCATTCGCTGTATATCCCGAGCGTCCGGAGTTGATCAGTCGGAGTACCTTGATGAAGCTTGAGGGTTTACTTGGCGAGGAGGAGACGGCAGGTGGCATGAGAGGACGGGAAGGATGGTTACTCGTGATGCCTGAACTCGAGGCTGGTAATACGCAGGCTGCCGAGATGTTGAAGTGGGTCGTTGGTACGTCTCTATCATTCATGTGCCTTCCCGCGCTAACCTGAGCGTCAGCCATTCATGATGCATTTGAGCTCTATGGACGGCCCAAATCTTATACATGGGATCCCCGGGATCCAGTATCTATGCTATTCGCCTACCCAGTCGGACCCAATCGAGATGTAAGCTTCCACCCAGCTTCCGCAGCGTCAATCTAACCCCTCCTTGAAGCTGCTTTTCCTGGACAGGGAGCTCGCAGAAACAACGGACCCAAGGGATGAACGCACATCGACAATTCGTTCTCGCCTGCTGAATGTCCTATTCGACCGAATGCGCGGAGCTAATCCTCAGTCTCCAGCTGATGGTCCCCCTACTCTCCCTCCTGTTCTTCTAGGAGCACCCCCTCAGCAACACCCTCATACCCCGCCTCCAGCTGGCCAGACTGAGGGCCAACCACCGCAACTTCCCCAATTACCTTCTTTGGGCTTCGAGGGCCAATCTTCACAAACACAGCTGTTGTCTCGTTCTATGGACCCTAATCTTGGTCGTATTCTTACTCCCATCACGGAACTCAATAGCGCTCGCGAGACAAGTACCGACTTGCCTCGTCCCCAAGATTCCTTGGTGTCGGGTGATCAGTCACACGGACCACGTTTCAATGCTTCAGAGTCAGATGAGAACGCGCCGCTTGCATCTTATATAGCGGTTGCTGCATCTGTCCTGAACGAGAGCAAAGAGGCTGACTCGATGCCCGTGAAACCTACTCCTTCGAGTCCTCCCCCAACAAGTGGCTCGTCTCGCAAGCTCAGCTGGGACTCTTTGGGCAAGGGTACTGGTTCCCGTCCTGATTCGAAGTTGTCACCGAGCGCAGAAAATGTTTCGATGAAACCTTCTGAGAGCAGCCCGAATGTTGAAATCATGGGTGTTAGGCTACCATTTTCGCCATTGGCATCGCCCGAATCACCTTCATTCTCGAGTAGCTCGAGCATGTCGATGCACTCGCCCAATCCCAGCATTCAAGTCTCAGCTGTCCATTCACCACCTTCTCTTCACAGCACTGGAAAGTCCACAAGATCTACTCCTTGTTCTCCTACATTCTCCGTTTTGACTTCTCCATATTCTATGTTGGAAAAGGATTTACCATCAATCCAAGGCTTGCAATCATCACCACCTCTTTCTTCCCCTCCGCCACCGAGATCACTCATGCGTAGTGGCTCGAATGCTGTTCCCCCCGTCCCCGATAAACCCACATCGCTTCCTTCGCAATCACAACCTACGTCACCCCCTCCAAAACCTGTCCCGGAACCGTCTCAGGACTCCCAGAATATCCTCTCGGACGCCCTCTTCTATATGCAGCAGCTGGACGAGAAGCCACCTCCACCGCGCCGCATACCCACGACTATTTCCGAGAGGTCGGATTCGTCTTCCATGTCGGACCACGGTTCTCAGGCGAGTCGGCCCACGCAAGCTTCCTCGGGTGTACACTCGCCATCCCCTGCAAGACGTGCGCTTGGAGAACCCTCGCTTAGCGGCTCATTGGCTGCGTTGGGCCGCAAACCTTCCGGTGCACGTGCTCTGACGGGTAGCGGCGCTAGCCGAATACTAAATCCGGACGCCTCATCGGTTTCCTCACCTGAGCCGCAACAGCTTCACAGGGTGCCCGACAGCGACACTGACACCATGTCTGACCATGCTCAACCCCAGGCTTCGTCCACATCAAAGAAACTGGTTCATGCAGACGACGTGAATGTGGATGCTCTTGCTGCGTTGTCGTTCCTTGACGCGAACCCGGCGGCAACACCTGCCCCTCCGCAACAACCCGCGCTGGACACATCCACCAGAGATGCCGTGCAATCACCATCACCTCGTCCGCAACTTTCACCGCAACCACCAGAGACGTTGTCAGCTCCAGGCAGTTCTGAGAACGGTGCACAGTACAAGTCGACGTTTGCACCCTCGAAACAGGCCGTAGAGCGCAAGGCGAGGTTACAGGCACAACAGGCTGCGAATCAAGCGGCCGCTCACAGGCCTGGGAGAGCAAACGGGAAGCGTGGGTCAAGTGCACGCGTTTCTGGTTGGAATGAGAGCAGTGATGAAGAAGAGGAGGAGGAGGAAGAGGAAGAAGATGACGACGACGACGCTGATTCTGATGCTGAGCCCTCGACGAGCAGCAAACGGCCATCGCAAGCATCCGGTCAGCGATCTAGCCCAGCACCACCCCCGAATGCTACACCCATTCGACCTCTACGACCCCAGAGTCGTAATGCGTCGCCAGCTGAGCTCGCCACTGCGACGGACGCGAACCCATATGCTCAGCTACGCAACCCACGTAATCTTCCACCAGTCCCGAGACCGCAAACGCAAGGCAAGTTTTGATCTTTTTCTCGTGAATGTGGGAGTTAACTTGTGGTCTGGACCAGGCACACCTGGCGCATCTGATGATTACTTTGAGGCGATGCCACCTCAACGACGTTTCACTAGTGATCCCATGCGGAACCCCGAGGAAGGTATCCCACCACGCCATCTTTCCGACCTTCCCCAGCAGACAGCACAGAGACACAATGTCTGGACGCAAGTGCTTGATCCCAGTCGTCAAATTGGAAGATCTCAGACACCGGATATGCCGATGCAGCCGTCAAGAGATACTTTCATACAGCTGGAGCCTGCATCTGTCAGCATGACCAAAGCATTCACGCCTCATGGTCTTCTTTCTGCAGGCATGCAAGACAAATCAGATCGCTCTGCGAAACGACAGGAAGAGCTCGCACGCGAAACTGGTGCATCCTTAATCAATGTTCCCCACAAACCTCCACCACCTCAGACCGGTTTGCTTGGTGCCATCACTGCACTCGAACGCGAACGGAAGCGCGATGGTGGTTTCGGTGCCGCCTTGACGGAACGTGAACGGGAGAAGAGAGTTGTGGAAGACCGTCAGCGCAAACTAGACGAGCTCCAGCGCCAACAGCTCGAGATGGCTCAATCTGGCATGTTTGGAAGTCAATTCCCGATGGGCATGAATCCGATGATGGCCAACCCGATGATGATGGGGATGAATCCAATGATGACTGGAACAGGGCCAATGATGCCGCCGACGAACCCGATGATGACTGGAGGTTTCATGGGATACCCCGGCATGATGCCGGGATATGGTGGCCAGCCTTATATGCTCGCAGCACAGCAGGCGGCCCAGGCGGCCTACCAGCAGGCTATGATGGCGTTCTCCGCTGGGCATGTTGGTGATGGTATGCATGGCCCGTCACCTATGGCGCCCATGATGACCGGAGCTGGAATGGGATTCGATCCTCGGATGTCGATGATGGGAATGCCGCCGATGATGACTGGGATGCCGATGGGTGGTATGGGCAACATGGGTATGATGGGTGGAATGCCAGGGATGGGTGGTATGGGCCCGCAGATGACGGGAGGTTCCGCGTTCGACGCACGGTTCTCACCCAGTAATCTGGAGGATCTTCGTCCTCCTGGTCCTCTCGGAGGTCCTTCGCGTCCCGGGAACAACTCGTCGCGCAACAGCTCTGCCGGACAAGGGTCGCCAGCTGGTCCACGTCCAGTAGATGCTCCCGACCGTGCTCGTGACAGCCCTAAAAACTGATCGCTCGCTCCCTTTGTGATGCATGGACTATGCCTTCCTTTTTCTCACGTCGTTGTTTATGAGTTTACGACCTTGATCGATGGTCTTTTGGTTGTTATCATGTCTGCACGTTTTGATTTCCATGGACTCTTTTAGCACTCATCTCAGTCTAATTTGCTCTGAGCAGTTCATGTCATCCTAGTTGTCATAGTTGATACGATTGTTGCGTTCTAGATTCGAGTAACTTGTATCAACTGCAATCGAATTCTTTCATCTCTACTGAGTGTTAATATTGGCGGTGGACCGGATCCGAGCGCGACGCGACTCGATTGATGACTTGTTCCGCTACGCATGGCTGCCCAGCTTGGTCATTTACCACTACCATCGACAGTCAATGTGCTAACACTTTGAACTTGTACAGTGAGCTACTCGTGAAGCATGGGAGTCAAGTCTCTCTGGAGTCTTCTTTCGCCCGTTGGCCGTCCTGTTCCGTGCGTATACGCGTCTCATAGGGGTACACCATTCTCATACGACACTCAATTCAAGGCTTGAAACCATCGAGGGAAAGGCGTTAGCCATCGACTCGAGTATATGGATTTACCAATTCCAAGCCACCATGCGCGACAAGGAGGGCCGTGCTCTCGTCAACGCGCATGTTTTGGGCTTTCTTCGGCGGATATCCAAGCTGCTGTTCTATGGTATCCGACCAGTGTTCGTCTTTGATGGAGGTGCACCGGCTCTGAAACGGAACACGATCGTATGTGGCTTGGCGGGCTGTTCATAAGTCTTGACAGACGCTGACGTTCACTCGTAGTCTGAGCGCAAGAAGAAGAAGAGCGGTGCTGCTGCTAGTCATGCCAAGGTTGCAGAAAGGCTTTTAGCTGCGCAAATGAGACGAGAGGCTCTCAACCATGCTCAAGCAGCTCGGTACGCTATCGTTTTTTATGTTCGTCGTATAGTGTCGTTGTTCATCAATGCGACTCAGCCCGCCGTCCTCCAAAGGCAAACAAAAAGCGCCCTCTGGAACCGTTGTCCTTGACGAGAACGCCGTCTATCTCGAGGATCTTGACAGCTCGATGGCCATGACACCAGCGAAGAAAAAGGATGCTCCAGCCGCGTCGCCTCCGTCTTCAAAGAAGCAGAACCGTTTCCACGACCACGATCCATACAAATTGCCAGAAGTTAACATGGAAGAGCAAGTTGCGAAAGTCACGCGCACCCATGTACCCGATCCTCGTCTAGCCACAGAAGAGGAGCTGCAAGCGTTCATTGAGGACATGCGTCCAGAAGATTTCGATGTCACTTCGCCTTCCTTTCGCGAGCTTCCAACAGAAGTACAATATGAGATCGTCGGAGATCTTCGTTTGAAGTCAAGACAGACGTCATACAAGCGGCTACAGAACATGTTAAGGAAGGCTACTACCCCGTTGGACTTTTCGAGGGAGCAGATCAAGAACCTGCAACAACGTAATGCACTCACTCAACAACTTCTCATGACGACCGATAGTATCGGCAAGGCTCACATCACGATTCCCGTTCGCATCGCAAGTGAGCGCAATAGGGAGTACATTCTGATTAAGAATGAAGGTGCAGATGGTGGCTGGATTCTAGGTATACGTGATGAGGGTACACAGGCGAAGCCCATCGAGATCGATCAAGATACTAGGGCACCCGTTAATGATGAGGATAGTGACAGCGACATGGAGATGGAGGAAGTCAGCATGTACGGTGTCATCCCTTCGATGAATGCTTGTGGGTGTACTGATGTCAACATAGACCAGGTCCCACCCCATATGACCCCGATCTCCGGGAGTACCAGCGAACGATGGCATTGTCCGCCATCAACAGGCGGTCTCAGGCGCCTGGAAGGCTTCGTGTTAAGCCACAGCCTTTGTTTGATTTAGGCGATGACGATGAATTACCACGACTTCGTCCTCCAGAAGCGGATGAAGAAGATCCAGAACTTGCTGAAGCCATCCAGGCCTCGCTTGATTCTTACAAAGTCAACCTGCCCCAGACCAATGCAAAACCTTCATCCAGCAAGAGCATTCCCGAAACTCCACGTTTCACCGACAACTTACACGAACGAAGTTCGTTCGCTGCATCTCCAGCTGCGAGATTTGGCGTGTACGATGAAAACGACGACTTATACGCATCACCATCTCGACTCGAAACTGCGTTGTCAATCGCCGGTGCTGGTACTGTACGCAGGCCGTCGGGTAGCTATGCCCAGCGTACCACCCCCCTCGCATCGTCTTTCGGAACACCTTCGTTACTATGCCCGCCAACGTCCCCCTTACAAACACCGTCATCGGTGCCGCCCACCAGCCGAGATGACACCGAAAACATCGATGTCGTGGAGCCATTGAAAGAGCCACCAGTGTCGCCGCCCTCGAGGCCATTATCTCCTCCCGAATTACCCGTTTCCGTTGACAGTGCTTCTCCTGGACCGGTCATTCAATCTCCGGAGCGTTTCATTGGAGCTACTAAGGAGTCGGGCGCCGACAATGACATGGAAGAAGTAGTCATGGCTGAATTGCCCGCCACCACCTCCACCACACTGGTCAACGTTTTCCCTCCAGTGTTATCTCCACCTCCGCGAATGAACGGAGACGACCGTGGGCACCATGTATCATTTGATCTACCTCGAGTATCATCTCCGAGCCCGCCAGTATCGCCCTCTAAACTCCATGTAACAGATGAGGCAGACCATGATAGTGATCACTCAATGATTGAGTGGTCCCGGTCGCCCTCCCCCGTTGCTGGACTTTCAACCAACGACGAATATGTCGCAGAACGCCGAGCGGAAGAGGAAAGCTGGGACGCCGCCCAGGAGATGGATCCTTACCAAGAAGCTGGAGAGTTTGCTCGGTTTATTTCTCAGGTCAAAGGAAGGGATCTAGAGACCGTCAGGGACGAGATTGATGAAGAAATCAGAGAGCTGAATCGACAGAAGAAAGCGGCCATGCGTGATTCTGAGGATGTCACGCAACACATGATATCCCAGATAATGGTAGGCATCCTCGTTGGGTCTTATCATTCTACTAATCACGCCATCATTTGATGGGCCTGCAGCTTATGCTACGTCTGTTCGGCATCCCGTATATCACCGCCCCGATGGAAGCAGAAGCACAGTGCGCAGAACTCGTTTCCTTGGGGCTCGTGGACGGCATTATCACCGATGACTCTGATGTGTTTCTTTTCGGGGGGATGCGTGTCTACAAGAACATGTTTAACCAATCAAAGACGGTTGAGTGTTTTCTGTTATCTGATCTAGCCCGGGAACTTGGCCTCGAACGGGACACACTAGTTCGCTTGGCGTACCTACTGGGCAGTGATTACGTTGAGGGGTTGCCTGGGGTAGGTCCAGTGGTGGCTATGGAGCTTATGAAGGAGTTTCCCGGTGAGGACGGACTTCATAAATTCAAGGATTGGTGGACAAAGGTTCAAAACGGCCGGGACCGCGAGGAGGATAACTTTACCAAGTTCAGAAAGCGATTTGTGCGTCCCTCACCCCAAAATTCGCTAGGTGGGTCCCCATACTGACGGACGGCGATGACAGAAAAAGAAATTCAGGGACCTTTACCTTTCGCCAGAGTGGCCCAACCCTCTTGTGGCAAGTCCAGACATCCCCGTTGCTGATTTTTCCTTTCTTATCGAATGTCACTTCCCAGAGGGATGCTTACTATCACCCGACGGTGGATTCGTCCGAGGAGCCCTTTAAGTGGGGTATGCCCGATCTCGACGCACTCCGACAGTAAGGTGTCGTTGACGCTGACTGGCGTAACATGCTCATAAACCGTGAACCTAGCTTCCTACAGGAAGAACTACACTGGAATCAATCCAAGGTCGATGATCTACTTTTACCGATAATCCAGAAGATGAGCAGACGAAACCAGGTATGATTTCCGCGACAGGGAGGCAGATCACGGTCCTAATAACCTTTACATCAACAAGGCAACCTCTGCAAACAGACAGGGCAATCTAAATAACTTTTTGGACGTCGATTCTGGGGCCGGATCATATGCTCCCCGGAGGCGACAAGCGTATGCCAGCAAGCGGTTACAACAAGTGGTTACGGATTTCCGCAAAGAGCGCGCAAAAACGCAAGGACGAGACACACGGTCACCTGCCCCTTCTCAAGATGGTGATTTTGCTTCCGACGATGAAACCGCGCCCCGCAAAAAGCGACGGAAAATAACGGCATCAAACAAAACAAACAAAGCTGCGAGCGCTCAGGGCCCGGCGTGGACGACAGGTCCAAAGAGGTCCAGTGCTAAGCGCAAGACTACGGATACCAGGGCCGATGCAACGGCATCTGGGCCCTCAAAGACAGAGACTGGTGAGCGTGGTTCGGAGTCTGGCGACGAGGGAAGCGCGGATGAGTTTGTGAGCGGCAATAATATTCCAGCTAATTTGATCCCATCGAGACCCCTTGCGGTCGAACTTCGCCCCCGAACAGGAACTGGAAGGAAAATGGATGTCGATATAGCTGAAGAATCTTCGTGACCCATTTGTCAGATTTTAGTCTAATGCTAATGTACGCTCCGGATCGGTATTCTCGAGCGGGTTCCGAGAATTTTATGTGGTGCTAGTGACTGGGATGTAGTATTTCTCGGGTCTGGAGCGAACACAAAAAATGTGTTTAATGAACCCCACTTGTAAGAGGTGCTCCAACGATCTCTAACAGATGGAGATACACAAAGTCCGCGTGTTGCTACACAGCCTATTACTCATCATCCTCGGTCTCCTCTCTCGCCTGGCATACGGTTAATACCTGACCGGAACCACAACAGTTTCAGCTTACCTTGTTCTCCTCGAGGCCGCCTAGCTCCTTCACGAGACCGGAGTAGGGATATTCCCGTGCAACAGCAGGTCGCTCCGGCACGAGTGCGAACTTGCACAGGAAACCAAAGGCTATGAATGCTGAAGCGGCAAGGGTAAATTGGAACAAGGCTGTACGAGGTGGTACGACCGAGATATCAGGTCCCCACATAGAGAGCACTTCCTCATACTCGTGAATCTAGCGACCACATGGTCAGCCACTGGGTAGCCAATCACGATATACGTGACACATGGGAACGTGGACACTCACTGGATCGCCAAAATTCCGTCTCATTTGCTGGTCCCACCAGCCTCTTGGACGGCGAGTCTGGTCGGATACGAACGGCAGGTCTGGATAGTTACCCAGTTGGGGATCTTTTTCGTAGAGGGCGGATGTTGATGCGGCGCGACAGCGCACAGACATGAGGGTCTGGCGCCTTGACGCGGCGGTAAAGACGCCTTTGGCGAGGCGCATTGAGGAGGAGGAGTTCATCGGCGTTTGGAACGAGGACGGGGTGTCAGCAAGGCGCGATCACACCCGAGTGAGAGACCCCGGAAATATATTCCTAGTTCGGCTATGGACAGACCCTGGACAGCGCATGGGTTTATCGGGGACTCTCGATTAAGAAATAATCCGGCGGTGAAGCGACGGGATCAATCTTGTCGGCCCTGCGGTTGCGACTGTATAATTTTACTATAAAATCTTCGTACGAGTGCGGCCATCATGGAAGAGTAAAATTTTGCGGGCGATCCTTACCGAATCCTACTTAGAAAGGTACGTCAGAGTTTCCATGTGGAAGTCTTAAAAACCTCTTAACCGTGCTGGTTTAGGCTGCCTATACCCACCGAGACCCTGCTCGTGTGTAGTGTCCCTCTCTTATATATGAACCTTGACCGACAACCTTCCTCCCCACAGTAACTTTGATGCCCCCGCTCCGGCGCTTGACACGACCGTGACCATGATGATGACTTCCTATGTCAAGGATGCCGACGAACGGCTATCCAGAGAACCAGTTCACAGACGACAAACTGGCGAGGTCATCTCGCCACTGAAATACACAAACGACATTGTAGATTTGTGAGTCATCATCCTTCCACTCGCATCGCGGTCCTGGTCGTTGACTTCGCCTCTCCCCCAGTGACCACTGGGATCATATGTTCATAACTAACTGTTGTAAAAGATTGACACTCCATACTTTTGACGGACCTCCCGCCACTGTTCTCGATTTGGGATGTGGTCGAGGCCTCTGGGCAATCGAAGCTGCCCGGCAGTGGCAGGTATGGATAACCTCCGATTGAACGTAACTACTCGCTGACCCCCAGCTTCTAGGGCAGCACTATCGTGGGCTTCGACGTACAACCAATGCAGCCTAAACTCAGTATACTAGACAAGAGTCTATCGCGTAGACTTAAATGGGTTCATGGAAATTTGTATACATCCCTGATTTGGGTTTTGATATTTGTACTGATCCATTCCAATTAGACTAGAAGGTCTACCATTTCTCGACGGCCAGTTCGACTTTGTAAGGATGGTTCGGATGGGTTTGCATATCCCAGAGGATGAGGTGAGTCTAGCAGCAACATTCTCACCTCTGTCTGTTGCTAAGCAATGTTTCGCAATCGACAGTGGGGATACGTACTTGGGGTAGGTCTAGCGCTGTTCTGTCATCTCGTAACCTGCTCAACACCCTTTCGGATCTTTTTCAGGACATCTCGCGTATCCTAAGCCCAAATGGCGTTCTGGAGGTATGCTCACAAGTTCACACGCTTGACATGTTTGGCCTGATCGATAGCACAAAGATCATCGAAGAGGACCTCATGTTCCCGTCTCAACTGCCAACATATATAGCGCCCGTGATTGGACGCTCGTCGGAAAACAGCTCCCCGCGAAGCTCAAATACTGCAGTATCAAATCAGTATACAAAGTCGGATCCTTCTATAATCGGATCCAGCTCCAAAAGTAGCCACGTGGATTTATCCTCCGCAACCTCATTATCCTCCCTTCCACTTTCAGCGCGTGGTATGGACCCCCACTACCCCCGACCCCCTGACCCTCGAGATCACTCTAGACTCAAACGCGCATGGGAAGAAATGCTGAGCGACAGCTTCCTAACACCAAATCTCGTCTCCGTCTTGCCCTTCCACCTCGGTGCATGGTTCCAAGACATACGATCACACCCACCACTCGAGGTTCCTCTTCCGCCCAGCTCGTCGCAGAGACGAGCTGCCCCGACCAGCGGACTTCCAATCCTGATTGATCCTGATGCGCTCTTTGAGCTCCGAACGTTGACTGCGACGGTCCCGGAATCGGATGACGAAAGCACACTCGCATCGAGCTGGGGATCTTCCCACAGGGGTGTGTCGTCGTGGGCCTCCATGCATCTAGCGCGGAATGTTCGGACCATTGCGGCATGCAAAGAATCCATATGGCAGGCTTACGAGAGATTGTATGGCCAAGATCCTTCCATTCCTTCCCTTGTCAGGACCGCACAAGAAAAGTATCTCAAAAAGCATTTCGACCGGGCCCAATCAACAGCAAATCCTCTGCGGGATTATTTCGAGCGTGATTGGATTAATTGGGAAAAGTGAGTAACGTGAACTTGAGTCTGCAGTGATTATAACTGAAACGCTATCCAGTGATATGGCGGATCGCACCTCCGTGCGAGGAAGTATTCAATCTGAACTATCTTGGAATGAACCATTCGGGAAGCCACCTGATTGGCGTCTCTGGTTCAACTCCTTGCCTGCGGCGAACGATGAAACTGAATATGATGAGGTACACGAACTATGCCGGAGACTGCGAGGTTTCGTTTGCTTCAAAGAACGAGGCCACACGACCATCGCGAACAGAGGACTTTGATAACTTGATTACGATTCCATTGATACCAGGGGTTAGGCGACGATTGCGATTTGACTGGGAAATTTGCGAACATTTAGACAGCACACGTTACTCTAGGGCATGATACCCCCGCATCTGAATGTATACTAGTTTTTGTAAGCATGTTGGTGAACATTCTGGTACACCTAGATTTGCCAAATCGGGACTGCCTTCATCCAGAGCTACAGCCCTTTGCAAAATCTCTCTACGCTACCACACGACCATTTTCATACCTCGTTCACGCGTATAACCAATGGCCGAAGCACCAAAACCAGCTGAAAAGCCCCGATTGATATCGGAGACCGATATGACCAAGTACAAAGTACGCTCAGACGATTTGCAGACTATGTCGTCCTTCAGCTTGTTAGAACTCTGATCACATCGTCACTCTAGGCTGCTGGAGATATCGTTAACGATGTCATGAAAAAGCTTGTCGAGCTCTGTGTGGAAGGGACCAAGATCATCGATCTTTGCGTCGAGGGAGACAAACTGATGGAGGAAGCCACTGGCGGAGTGTACAACAAACCCGTCAAGGGTGTCAAGGTCTCGAAGGGTACGAATGCATCTACTTATTCCCATTTTTTTTCACTCTTATATCGTGGCGTCCGTTTTATAGGTATTGCTTTCCCGACGTGTATTTCGGTCAACAACGCTGTCGCCCATTTCTCCCCTCTCGCGTACGTCATTGATCTGTCCACTGCTCTCAGCTGGATCGATTGAATTAATACACCGTGATATAGCTCTGATATCCTTTCCTCTCAAGTCCTGTCCAAGGATGACGTTGTGAAAATCCACATCGGAGCCCACATCGACGGGTTTGCCGCGATTAGCGCAGAAACGATCGTCGTTGGCGCAAACGAACAAAATCCCGTGACAGGAAGACGCGCAGATGTCCTCAAGGCTGCTTGGCACGCTGCAGAGGCTGCGATGAGAGTGGTGAAGGTTGGGAACAAAAACTGGGCCGTGACCGATGCGGTCGCAAAGGCTTCTGCCGCTTGGGACTGCAAGCCTGTGGAAGGTACGAGATTGATCGGCGCGCCATCGGGGCTCAATATTCACTTTGATTGTCGGACAGGCATGCTCTCGTGTCAGCAGACTCAAAATGTGATAGATGGGAAGAAGCGCATCATCTTGAACCCAACTGAAGCCCAAAAACGAGACACCGAGACGATTACTTTCGCAGAAGATGAAGTATATGGTATCGATATCCTCATCTCAACAGGAGAAGATGGCAAGGTATGTTCGAATATCTGCTGGGAGACAAACCAAATTGACTGTGTCCTCATCCAAGGCACGTGTTGAGGACTCGAGAACGACTGTTTATCAGAAGGAAGGATCAGTCACGTATCAATTAAAGATGAAGAACTCCCGTGCTGTATTTTCGGAAATGCAGAAGAAGGCTGGCGCCTTCCCCATCAACATTCGTGTCTTGGAGGACGAAAAGAGGGCCCGGCTTGGCCTTCAGGAGGCCGTATCGCACGGCCTCGTAAAACCATATGAAGTGGTGTAAGTGATCGTTCTCAACGTCCAAGTTATATCTTGTTGAAATCCGCCTACAGCTACACTCCTGGGAACACATACGTAGCTGCATTCCATTTCACCATCGCACTTCCTCCTGCTGGTCCTCTGTTGATCACGCACCCTCCTATCTGGTACAAACCAGAGTTGGTGAAGACTGAGAAGGAGTTGGAAGATGAAGAACTTAAGAGCCTCATCACAAAGCCACTGCGGGAGAACAAGAAGAAAAAGAAGGCAGAGAGTACAGAGGTCGCAGAAGCCAAGTGATAGACAATAGATCGTCGAACGCTATTTGTCCATCAACAGGAATGTAGTAACAATATTGAATCAAAGGGCTTGCCTATTTTTTGGACTCCAATGCCCTCCCCATCTCAGCCTCTTCGCCGAATTCCCCTATCGTATGTATGACCAGATCGATGTTCTCCAAGAATCCGTTGACTGTCAGGCGTGCCAATCGGATCGTAAGGGTCTCGAACGTCCTGTTAATTTTCCAGTATCAGAATAGAAAGATGTGAGTAGAGAGATGCACTAACGCGATCAGGTCATCACCCTCCACTGTCAATGTCCGTTTCACAGCGTCCCTTTGCAGTTCGGTGTCAACTTCGATGACTTGCTTCGCGATCGTGGCATGTTTGTTACTCGCAAATGGTATGCGAACGGTCCTAGATAACTTATATGGGGGTTTTGCAGAGTAGTGGTCGTGGATAGTACCTACACCGTATGCCAGGCTGTGTCGGACATGGTGGTAGAAATCAAGATCGGTTTCGGACTCGTTGCCCCAGGCGCGACGATAACAAGCAGCGGTAAAGGCGAGTGTACTCAAGATCCTTTGAGATCCCTAGATATTATCGTTTCAGGCGAGATCAAGCATGGTAGATGGATTTTGTACTAGATCTTGTAGATAAGCCCGCGAGTCGTCAACGTCAATCTCAATCAGTTCGTCCGCACCGTCACGGTCAGGGTGATGTATGGCCAAAGACTCCCTAGCCCTTCTATCAAGCCTC
>JBBPJZ010000320.1:0-23590 GCA_038089015.1 Chalciporus aff. trinitensis | reverse complement strand
GTTATCAGGTTCTAGTAGGACGAAGTCATGAGTCGGAGAACTTGAGTGGAAAGAGGATGTATTGCGCATACTCGGAACGTAGCAACGATTACGCGAATGACCTTCTCTTTGACTGCCGCCTGCGCAACCGAGATCAATAGGGGTATTATATCGAACTTCCTACAATCATCGATAAAGTAAACTTCGATAAAGAGGACGCATATGCGCATATACGTACTTGTTGATCTGTGCGGCAACGTCTTGTTCGAAAGACAGCAACCACAAACAGAATATGACTTGGTAGCTCATTTGTGGGCTAGGTCTGTGACGAAGGATGTCTACCAGCCTAGTAAGTGTAAACGACATGACATCTTGTCAGTGATGTAGAAAAGGCTAGGACTTGCCCAGCGATGATGCCTGGAATCGCCCATACTGCTCTGCGGCACTCTGGGCGGGCTAATAAAGCCTCGAGGCATTGAACAGCGACATCGCGCTTGTTGGGGGATTGGCCCTGTATGAGCAGTGATAGGACCTTGAGGAATGGTTGGAGGTGTTGATGTTGGAGAGGCGCCGACTCGGAGCTTGAGGGTATATGAGTGGACCATCACAACGGACGAACTGGAATGAGGTGCTTACCTGAGTAGTATAGTGAGGATCTGTGCAGATTTGAGCTGCACGAACTCGTCTTGAGCCTCTAGTGTTCTAAATGGTACATGAGCAAGAGGTTTCAATGAGCGTTCAAAAGAACGGATAAGTACCGCAGTAGAGGAAGGTAAGGCAAGTCGGGGTCCGACTGTGCTGCCCGAGTGAACAACGGTATCCGTTCGTCATGATCTATCGATCCACGTCAGTCTACCCCTCGCAACATCTAAACCCGGTACCCAAACACACCCAAGAGCGCGTCGGCGATCAAGACGAGGAGACACTGCATCGTATCCACTCTCTGTAGTTTCTTGAGCAAGCGGAGGTAGAGTAGCGCGTATACTTGGCCGTCGGAAACGAGAATGGACTCCATCTTTGCACGGGGCTGTCTATCTACTTTCTTGATGAGCGCTAGCTCCTCCGAAGTGACAAGCTCGGCGCGCTGGTATCCCTGGGGCGCGCATCAACACCGGTGAAGGGATAGAATGTTGATGCAAGTTACCTCCCATGGCACTGGCTTTGACCTGATCTTGGTCGAGTTCTCGTCTAGGTATGCGTTTGAGACGAGTGTTGCCGACATCGTCAATCCGTAGTGAACTCGTTCAATCTTGCTCCAAGTGACGCCGCGCAGTGAATACCGAGGGTTCCTGATTAGGTTCTATTTTCTCATATGCAAAGGGGGAGACAAAATGAGATGTCCCCTATTCATGTGCTAGTGATCATGGATTGATCAGTACTAGTGATATGAAAGACTCAAGAGTCCCCTCAGTTTAGTGCTTGGTTCGACCTCGGTCATCGGTTCTAACATGATTCAAGAAATGACAACAAACATCATGTAGCCATCGACCTACCGTCAGAACAACTCGAAACGATGCTTGATACCCTTGGACTGGAATTCGTAACGGTAGAAACTTACAAGGTAGGTTAACAAATGCCCATAGAGTGTCACCCAGCACTTCAGCGGTGTTTTGGCAGGCAAAACATGATTCGACAATGTGCATAGGGGGTCAACTGTTTTAGGAAGCACCCTGAGCCGGATTGGGTTATATTTTCTCATGGATGCGGGGGGTCACGAAATGAAATGTGCGCTTGACGCGACCCCCCTCATCTGTCTCTCCATGTTCGCTCGTCAGTTCCTTTGGAGCACTCGCTCGCCCCGGGGTATGAAAAAAAAAACACAGTCTACCATCCGCTGAAACTGACCCGTATACCACAGCGCTTGCTCGCTCGTTCGCGACCGAGGTTCAACCCACACCCACCGCGTCCTCAACCACCACCTCTTCCCGTCCTCGTCCAAACCTCCAAACAGCCATAATCCTCAACCGCTCTCCACTTATCACCCGTACTCCCACACCCTTTGAAAAATCCTTCTATGCCTACCAAGCCCGAATTCACCGTGCCCTCCGTAATCCCTTCCCAACCGAATTTTACTTCAAACAAGGGTCCCCCCTCGAAACGCGTTTCAACATCGAAGAACGAAGACGTGAACGAAGGGCGTTTGGGGCCCCGTTTGGAATGGACACGACAGGTGAATCGACGGAAGCGACAGAGTTGATGGAGATGACGATGAGGGATGAGGTGGACGAGTCAGCGTCGAGGGTGCATCAGGCGGATGAAACGAATGATCTGAAGAGTTTGAACAGGAGGGGTCAGAGGAACCTCTATCTCATGCTCAAGACGAACGAGAATGGGCAAGACATGTGGAGGTTCCCTCAGGGTGACGTCGAAAAGGGCGAGTTTTTGCATGTGGTGAGTGGGTTCTTGGTGAGCGTGTTGGAGTCGTTCATATTGGATATATGCTAGTCCGCACACCGACGACTCGACTCGGAATGTGGTCGACGTATGGATACCTGGATAGTAAGCAGGAACCCAATAGGTGTTTACCACCCGCCAAAACCTGCTACTCCCGTGGAGAATGCAAAAGATGTAGGTTTTCTTCCTGGTGTTGCTCCAAGTGCTCATCCCTCTGCAGGACGTCGTCTTCTTCTACAAAGCCCACATCCTCGCTGGCCAAGTTCACCCAGACTCGCAACGATACCAAGAATTTGCGTGGTTAACCAAAGGTGAAATCAGCAAGCGGACAGACGAACACTACTGGCTGGGTATAAAAGATATGCTATCAGATTTCTAATGTTATATTCCCCGTCTTGCACAGCACAGCTCTCAGTCGTACTCAACCACTGCATAATCACTGACTAGATTGTTTTAAGTCGTGTGACCTTGTGAGCGTTGATCATATTCAATCAGGTTATCTCAATGCTAGATAATATACATTCCAATGTGGAGGGAATGCATTTTCTCATGATTCTCTCTTCTCGTTTTTGTTCTCTGGTAGTTGTTTATTCGCGGGATATAACTGTCCAAGACGTCATCATCAAAGGACCGGCGGTAGAGCAATGAACGTACCTTGCCCGGGTTAAACAAGTTTAGTGGGTCGATCGCCTGCTTCACCGTCTTCATCAACTCCACAGTATTCTCCCCGAGCTCATCGACGAGATACTCCGTCTTGCCAATCCCGACGCCGTGTTCACCAGTGCCTGAAAGTCAATCGGGTTCTCATGCATGGCACCCACATTCAATGTACAAGACGTTTACTTACACGTGCCGTCCATCGATATAGCGCGGTGAACGAGTCTGTGTACTGCTTCGCTCACTGACTGGAGCTCCTTATCGTCTCGGAACAGAATGAGTGCGTGGAAGTTGCCTGAACGCATTGTAAGCACGGACATGACGTCACACATGCCTGGAAACTCACCATCACCAACATGTCCAACGATCGTCGATGTTAGCCCTGCTTTAGCAAGGTCCTCCTTTGTCTCATACACAAGCTGTGGAAGCTTCGATACCGGAACACTACAATGTCCCTCCATCAGTCCCTTCACACCACAAAAAAAACACAACCCAAAAATGCCCAGACTCACCACACATCCGTCGTCCAACACTTCATCCCGGGATTCGCTGATATCGTCGACACAAGCGCATACTTTCGGTTTTCCCATAAATTCTCCGCCTCTTCGTCCGTCGATGCAAACTCGAATCGTGTGCTGCTGTGTTTTGCAACGATGGCTTGGACGATCTGGGACGTTTCGGAGATGGATTCGGGGGATCCCTGGAGTTTGAAGAAGAGGGTGTCTTTGACTGGGTAGGGTTTGTCGACCAGACCAGCAGTGTTGATCGCAGACATCACTATGCGATGTGGGTGAGGCTGGGTTCGGGTTAGTGCGAAGGGGAAGGGACGAACTATGGTCATCGAGGAGTTCAACACATTCTAGAATGGTTCATCAAGATGGCAAACTTGGAGAATGATAAACGGAAACGTACGGATGTGAGGGCCATAAGGGGTGTTCAGTATTTCTTGGACAGCGCTAACAGCCATTTCGACATTAGGGAATTGTGCCATTGCAACATTTGTCGGAACACGAGGTGCGAGACGGAGAGTTGCTATTTTCCCATTGAATATCAGGAGCACGCAGAAGAATGGGGAGTAACGCCACCTTCAGTCACAATACCCAGAGTACCCTCCGCACCGATGAACAACTTGGTGGTATCAAACCCAGCCGAAGATTTACGAGCCCTTTGACGCGTCTTGATAACTTTTCCAGAAGGGAGCACGACAGTCTATTCTCGCTCCGTTGTTCAGCCCGCTACATTGACGCGAAAATTGAAAAGACTCACGACATTGAGGAACCACTCTGCTTTTGCTGTCCCATACCTAACCGCATTCGCTGCAAGCGATTGAAATGTGACCAGCCGGTCGTTGTGAGAGATGGTGTAAAACTTACTGCCAGAGCAACCCGTGCCGATCATACCGCCTATGGTCTTTGGCATGACCATTCACAAATCACAACCCCCCGTCAGGCAGAAAGAAGACACAAAGACTCACAGCACCTGGACCTGGGTCAAGCTACGAAGAGTGAACATAAGTCTTGCCAGTCGAAGTGCGTTGGGGACATACAGGAAAGAAGAGAGGGATGCCTTTTGTTTTGAGCACATTATTTACGTCTTCCCATCGTGCACCAGCTTGACAGCGAAGATCACCATCGGACTCTGAAGGAAGAATGTGTTCACAGATCGAATGCACGGATAGGATCTAGGGACGCACCATTGATTTCTAAAATCTTATCCATGGCGGACATGTCGATACATATACTCCCCGTAGGCACCTATCCACACCACTCGTCAACACAGCGTTCCCAGACTCGAGATTACAAACCCGACTCACCCCGCTGAAATGACCCTCTAAACTTGTCGCTCCGCTATAAGGTACGATAGGCACCCTATACTTCCTTGATATATTTACGACCTTGACGACATCCTCCGTGCTTAGCACTTGAACAACCACAGCGTGCGGTGAACTCGGATGGTACGAATTTTCAGAGGATCCATGGAGCGAAACAGACTCTACGCTCGTTTGAACGCGACGAGTACCTGGAAACGCCTCTTGAAGGGCTTTTATGGCAACGAGCACGTCGTCAGCGCTACCGTATGACGAATTGAGAGAGATGGGTCCAAGAGTGTCCGATCCCGAGGTGGAACCTGACTTGTCCTTCGATGGGTCTGGTATTACGATGTTTAACTCCAGTGGCGATCCTCCCCAAGATAACTTGTAACTGTATAGGTTGAGTCCGATTCCGGCAGCTAACATGCTGAGCATAAACACATCGTATGCGACGCTCCGCCGCTTGCCAGTGTCGCTATTGTTCTGGGGTGGTGGTGGGATGCTGGGTTGTTCACGGTAGCGTTCGACGTGGTATAGAGCACGAGTGGTACGGCCCGCATGGAGCAGAGTTGGTCGGGCGCGGAAAGACGGACGTATGAGCCTGAACTTCGTGGAAAGCATGTCCACCACGGAAGGGAAGGAGGATGCGGAACCAATTTTGTGGTGGCAAGTGTCCGGCCCGAAGCCGGCACGGGTACATGATTGATCACTGCACCAGCCTGAGAGCCTGATGACTTTCTTCGCACAAGCATCACATCAATCTCTCTAGTGTCTTCTCGCTGCTAGCACAGGGTGTATGCCTCGTGCCGAGGCACAAGAATATTATATGTAATTGTCAAAACCAGCTAATCAGCACAATAGGCAATGGTCACGGCGTCTCGCGGTCATTGCCTCTACCAACCCCTCCAGCATCGGGTGCATAATCGCCAAGCCCGAGCATCGCTCAGGGGTATCTTTTGCATACCATCCCTCACCACCATGGAAGAAAGTAAGCGTTGTCTATCGAGAACGCTTCAGAAGCAACGGGCAGTGAGCCTGCGCGGTAAAGGATCGGAGAGTCTGCTTGATCTCGACGTTTCACTGGCATAGTTCTTCGTTTCAACCAATCAACCCCTCTACCATGTTTTTCTCAGTACTAGCCGCGTTCCGCGTCTGAAAGTGACCTATATTCTCTGAGTCCAGACCCAAAGATTTTTTTTAATGAAACTTCCACGTATTTCTGACGGTTACAACCCTGCCAGTGATGCCGAGGCGTTGAACGTCTGTGAACAAGTCTCTTGTCTAAAACATTGCTAGCTTGCTGTTGTGTTGTCTATCACTGAATCTAGAAACTTTGCGGGATCTGTTGATCTACGCGGTGGGTTTAGGTACTTATCAGATTCATAATGTGGCTTCAAAGTTCGCTCAGCGTCTCCTCGACCTTGCTTCCAGGCATCATACCATAATGACTATCATATATTTATTCTTTGTCCTACCTCAGGTGTCGCAAAATAGTTCCGCAGGGAGACGCCTTCTGAGCCTTTTGAACGTAGCACGATCGCAAATTTATGGCAGATTTCAATAATAGTACATACAGTTATCCGGCATAGAAGGTGGCAATGTTGGGAACGTCATGAAAAGGTATTGGATCACATGTACGACTCTGATTATAGCTTGAAGATCCGAGTAAGTGTTCAAAACGCGAGAACAAGTGTTACAGGCGAGCAAACTTACCCTTTTCTTCCCGAAAGATCGCTGTGCTGTGTCAGAGATAACGCATCCGACTTCCTAAGCAACATGACAGTGTCCTTTGTCGCCATTCCTCTCGTGCCCCATGTGAAATTCACGGATGTGGCGTACAAAATTGTGCCTGGTCAGCTCTGCACCACAACCGTACCAGTTGCAAGTAACCATGTCACTCTTCTTCATATCCTTAATGCCATGCGCCACCTTGAAATGCGCCGGAACGCCTTTGCAAGATATGTGTGCCCCGCAACACCCATTATCCCACCACTGACAAGACGCGTAGCAGAGGCGGGGTTCTGTGTTGCTCTGCGAAGTAGTTAGAGAATGGGTATCCGAGGAGTGTTTTGATGCGCGACATACTGGAGACTGCGTATCATCAAATCGGTGACTGAAAACGTTCTCGTCTGGCATGTCTTCAATGGGGGTCAAGTACGAAGGATGGATTCGAATAAGACTGCTTTTCGATGCAGAAGATCGGTGGTTGGGCAGGGTTTTTATCTTCGGAAACTTCATAGAACTCCATGGCAGTTGGATGGCGGGAGCGAGGGTAACGATGGAGAGCGGAGAGCGGGTGTTGTTGATATAGCTGAATCATGGAGTGCAGGGAGCAGATGTGGTAAAGAACATGGAGCGCAAGTACATGTTGCAATGCCATTGCGACAGGGGATCCTGGAGCGCAAGCCTATCGGCGCAGTCCTGAAGGCGCATTATGTGAGGGAATCGACCGCTATTGAGACTATTGGGATGAATCCTACAGAATTCTTGCCGAAGAGCTTGGGGATGCTTGGGGATGGCTTACCATTACGAGAGGGGGTAATTACCGTCGTACATTTGCATGAACACGTTGGTGGAGAGGAGTGCTTGAATAATGGCATGTCGGAGTCTTCTGGCAGAAGCCACGCGGAAGGAGAGGTTGAAGGAGTGGTCTGCGGGAGCGCCTCCAACAGCGTGTCTGGGAACCACTAAAAAAACCATAAACCTTTCGAAAGGGGAAATATTATAGTAACTGTGAACTTACGAAACGTTCTTCGGGAGCGGAGTATCGTGCCGTAAGTTGAGGGGAGCGGAATCGTAACCTACTAGCATCTTGCCCCTTGATCACATCGTGGAGGGCCACTTTAACACAATACATGAAAGCTCCGATTCCCCAAACCGTGCCCCTCCCTGCGCAGGGTAAATCGAGCACCGCAATCTGAACCTTTTCGTTCGTCAACAAAAATGGCATGCATTCAGACGGGTGGCGCCTGGTTACTTTGCTTCAAACCTAAACATGTCCAACGGTCAGGCCGTGCCCTGGGACAAATTAAAGAGGGGAGGAGGACTTCGGATTGTCTAGGGGTGAGTATATTCACAGACATTACCGAACGAATATCATCCAAACATTCCGTGTGGGTCTAGCGGCCAGCACCCTGCGCTAGGTGATTCGTTATTCTGCCTATTGGAAAGCCTGGGGGGATTCAAAACGAATAATGTGAGTGACATTGTCTTTGGGCCACAGCTTGAGAACGGAGTGCCCCGTCGGACGATGCCCCAGAGCGCAAAATCTCGATGAGTTGGAGATAGCGCTTCATCAAATATCGTCCAGGGGTGAACGATTATGCGAACTGAACATGTAGCCTACCTGCAAGAAGATAACAGTCACCCGATGAACATTGAAATTGGCATGAAAACCCACCTGAAGCCAGAGCTAATTCAGATGTGAGCAATGCAGCCAGATAAATAACATTTCCACTGAAATACCAATGTCAAGCATGTCTATGGCCCTACACTGCATATCCTGGAAATGTAATTGTTGGTGAGTTTCAGAACTGTAGTCCTCACCCAAATACGAGAAACTAACACTGATTTTTCATTCCAACGTGCTGCAAAGATCTATAACGTTAACGAGGAAATGCGATAGGAAGGGCCAACTCAAGTACCACCTGAGAAGATAACTTGAGGCAGAAGGTAACACCTATCAGACGGGGGCATGAGGCCCACCCAAGTTGTTGTAGTGCGGCCGGTTCATTTTATAACTTATAGCACCAAAGGCAACTTGCCTGAATAGCTGTATTCCTGATGTCAGCGTCGTCTCCGCGAAAAAAAGCTGACACCTGTCAAAGGTCATCGACCGGTCATTTCTCACCAATGAAATTGGTTCGGGCACTCTTCATCCTCGACCCGCAAACCAGCTCAAATAGTTACGACGCCTCGAAGAGATGTACGTAAGGTGACTCCAAGCCAAGAAGCACTTCGCTAAATGTGATCTTCCTCTAGCTGTGTTGCGACGTAGAGGATGAACAGAATTGACGATATCCGTGGGTTGCGCTGGTAATTGTCGACAAATGAAAAGATTACTAGTCGGTAAAACGAAGAACACAAGAACGATTCTGCGTCCTTCTCGCATCACGGCCATGATGACTCTCCTGGACCGGTGACTTCAGAGCACAGAAGCTTGAAAAGAATCGAAATGTATCAGCAGTGAAGCTTAGGTGTCGCATGGGTTGCTGAAGGTATCAGGTCTTTGTCATCCCAGTCTTTTACTGGATCCAATAATTTATGGCTGGGAAGTTGAAGTACCAATGTTCTTAGAGGCTTCTCGTTAGGATGATCCTCATCTGAGAGCAGTTGAATTAGGTGGATTATCGTCACTCCATCATCGAAGGTAAAGTGAGAGTTCTTCCACCACAATCAATTGAAGTTCCAAGAAAGACGAGGAAAGACGACAACATGTTACATAATGGTGCCGACTTCCGGCCGAATAGATTCCCCGGGCTTCGGGTCAGATTTGCGCTCAATCCTCATTGTCAACATTTGGTCCGAAACTTGCTGTGCTTCCCTTGCATTGTCAAGTTCCAACTTGTACGATCGTGCGCAGCAATCACTGGGATGTCGCGACAAGGTGGAAAGCTGAAGCCCTTGAAGGTATGTCTAGACATCTCTCTTAATCCTAACGACTCTATTGACTAGATCATTCGAATCGCCCCACCGATCACGAATGATACCTGACTACAGGCCCCTAAGAAGGAGCAAAAAGATATGGACGAGGATGATATTGCTTTCAAGGAGAAGCAGAAGGCTGACCAGGCCGCTTTGAAGACTGCAAAAGAAAAAGGTACTCACAGCTGGCCTTCCGATTTATCTCCCAGCTGATGAGATGGCCCACTGACCCCCGCAAAATCTGATTGTTTTTGTCTACACATACGACGGGATATCTCAATCGTGCAACGAAATGCCCCGATCACGCATAATTCTTCCTGATCGGCGATGTGACACACAGCTGTCAAAGGTATGGATGCACTGTCATTAGTACGGTCATGAATCGATCCTTATGGACTTGACCACTAGGTGGTGCACCTGGCGGTGGGATCAAGAAGTACGTTAAATATTTCTTTGCATTGTTGATTGCATGCGATGGTATCGTGATCATATTACCTTAGGTCTTCTGGCAAGAAATAAGCACGCTGCAAAAGCATCTTGTAGCAGAACAGGAAGCGCTGGAGATGGCAGAGAGGTGTACTATGATGTGTCCGTCCGATGGCATTCGATTCGCGTGTTTGTGTACAGTCTTGTTGTGTACATCGCGGACCATGATTTCTAAAGAGCGGATCAGTGTTTGAGAGTGAGGGTCATCTCGGGATCTGTCCAATTCCAGTACCATAATCACGGACACTTGACTTACACTGGCAGTCAAGTTTTTAGGATGAATACGACGTTATCGAGTACCCCTCATGGGTGGTGTTTCGAGTTGGATCGTGACTGGGATGTACGCGTCTGGTTTCTCCAGACTCCCAGAGTGTTCAAAGTCTGCAAATAGGTTCTTGGCCCCTTCCCAGTCCACGCTCGCGAACAACACTTTCTCTCTCCTGCGTACCCACTCGATCGTGAGTTCCTTCCTTGCCGAGTCTCGCCAGAGCTTGCATTAAACCGTCATGCTCGTTTCTTTGGCACAGTATCCTCGCCAATTGAAACCACCACCGACCTCACGAAATATCCAACGTCGCTCACCCACACAGCATACGCGTCTTGGTCTCGTACGACAGCTGATCCACATGGGACCATTCTTGTTTCGCACCCGTCTGCTCCCTGGGACCAGATTCGGGCAACAGAAGGTTGGGCGGGTCTTCAACACACGAACGTCTTGAGAGGCTGGCTGTCAGTCTACCCACCATCTTCCGTCAACAGTAACTCGGATGCTCAGCCTTTCCTTCGTACCGAACTTCTCCAAGGAGCTTTCTTCACTGTCCTTCCACCTCCTGATTCACCGGAGAGAAGGACCCATGTCCCTGAGTGGCATTCTGGGAACGTATACACTTTGGAGAGGCCCCCAAACCAACTGGTTAGATTGCCCGTGTTACCCGCGGCTAAAGGGACGAGGTACGAGGTGATCATTTGTGGGGCTTACGAGGTACGCCTATTACTTTGATCTGGGTCACAAAGTTCATAATGCGAATACGGTCCTTTCATGTCATCGGTTACGATACTTCATGTAGATTCGCCTCTTTGGTGATCCTAAGGCATATTCTTCCCCATACCCCATTCTGACTCTCAACTTCTCTATCGCTCTCCAATTCCCGTGTGTCCCCACATCTTCCTTACACCACGTCGAAAATGCTCCAGTTCAGCACGTTCCTGCACACTCAGTAACCCCTCACATCGTTGACGGCACGCCCTTTGGACGAGCAATCGGTGTCGGGGTGCAATGTCTCGATTTTGGACACCAGATGGACGCAGGACAGGGTTCTTGGTCAGTCATCAGCGCCAGAGTTATTCCTGGACCAACAGCCCTTCCACCTTCGCTATCACTCGAACTCCTCGATGGGATACCGGTACACATTGTGCCGACGCAAACGCGCATTATACCTCTCTTAATGAATATCGCAGCAACTGAAAGAGTCTCCGGGGACGTCAAGGAATTGAATGTTGAGCTTATATGCGTCCCATCTTCCTCCAGTTTGTCACCCAAGGAGACTGCCAGTGGTGGACAATCGGAGACTGGCTATGATGGGTTGTTTGTCCTCACAGTTTCGCTTCCGATCACTCATGTCTCGATGTGGACGGAAGACGAGCATGCTCCTATCCACGCCACTTACTTTTATGCCGGGTCAATGCCCACTATATTCGTGGTGAAACCCCCGAATGCGGCTTTCGGAAATGTTGCTTCGGGGGAGGACAAGAAGACCAACGAATGTAGAGGCAACGAGCCCATTCTAGCACTTCGTAAGTCCAGCCCGACATCCATATGTCGATACAGGATAAGAAGGCTTACGATGGATTCTAGACGGCGCTGGCGTAGACAACATTTTGCAATCTTTCTGGGCGGACGCTCTTCCACGTCAAAAATACGCGTGGATCGTGATGCCACAGGGACGAACTGCTTGGGTATGTCAGTTCTCTCTTGTCAAAACCTTTTAACGTCGTCCACAGGGCCTTGATTGGCACGGTCCCTCTTCCAATGATGCATTCGCTGCTGTTTCAGCACTTTCGAACATTTTGTCCACCTCTGGTGATGGCCGATGGGTCAAGTGGGGCTTCGGCATCGAAACTCGTGTTGTCCTCATGGGCCACTCAAATGGTGGACAAGGCGCTTGGTATATGGCTAGTCGAATGCCTGATCGAGTGTGTGCTGGTGCGTCCTCGATGTCAGTGTATGGGACTTACCCTTAAGCGTTGGCGATTCGTTTAGTCGTCCCGGCGGCTGGCTATATCAAATCTCAAGCTTACGTTTCATGGTCCATGAGCCGTTTCGCACATTTCATAGATCCAGCGTTGCGCGCGATACTGGATAGCTCCCTCACACCAGACGATAACGACCTGTTCCTCGGAAATTTAGTAGGGAAACTTGTATTGGCATTGCATGGGTGGGTCCCGCGGTTTGATTGTGGTATGAAGTGACCAGCTAATGTGTTGGTAATTAATGTGACCAGAGGCACCGACGATAACGTTCCGACATGGCAAACGCGCGAACAGGTCGGGATACTGAAAGCCTGGGATCCAGATGCGGATGTGACGTATGTTAATGTGTATATGTATCGCGCTTGCATCGGTCACTGATACAAACGTAGGTACCACGAGGATCCTGGACAGCCCCATTGGTATCCCGATGTCTTGTCCAACGAACATGTCCAAGCCTTCTTGGATCGAGTATACTTCTCCAAGCGTTCTTATCAGCCGTTGAGTTTCACACTTACGGTTGCAGTGCCCGCCGAGAGCGGGTCGATGAATGGATGGCGCATACATACGCTGACCACGCCTGGAATGTAAGTGCCTATACATACTTATGGTGTATTCTTAAGATAACGTGGTGGTGTGGGAATGGATAGGCTGGGTCGGTTACAGGTGAGGAGTTCAGAGGCTCCTGGCGGACGAGTAGAAGTGCGGACGACGAACGTCTCCGTGTTCTCGCTTGATCACGCTGCTTGGGGTGCTATGTATGGCCGGGAGCGAGAGCGAGGTGAGAACACGATGACGGTGCTCACCATCGACGGGGAAGAAGTTCAAATCCATTCTGGTGACTCGATCCGAGTGATATCTTTTTCGAAGGACGTCAAAGCCTCAGGTCTCCAGCACAAGTCAACTTGGAGGGTACGTTAACATATGCCTTCTTTGTGAGACGCCCTGAATGGCGTATCAGGTCCTTCCGCCAATCTCTCCTGTATACCCACCGTATCAGCGTCTTCGAGCAATCCTGAACATACAAGCCCCGTTGGCCTTACTTGTACCCACCCTCAAACGCTCTGCTGAACTCTCGGCAGCCCTGCGAATCGCACACATGCTCCAGCTCTTCCACGCGCTCGACGCACAGATACTCAGCATTCGTGATATCTGCGGCCTTGGAACGGACGTCGCTGACACACACGCAACGGGAATCCGAGGGGGAAACCTGGTTGTCATCGGGTGTGCCAATGAGCCAATCGTTCAGGGATGGCTAGCACGTATAGGGAGTGCGTGGACGTTTGTCGATGGGACGTGGCATTTTCACGGACAGAAATTCGATCGACCATCCTCGGGTATGTATCAGTCTAATAGTTTTATACTTTCTCTCTCTCCCCGTACTGAGCCTGACTTCATAGCGATTCTATTCCTTCAACCATCGCCGTTCAACTCACAAGGTCTCTCGCTCTTTGTCCAATCGACAGACACGAGAGGCCTCGAGCGTGCTGTTCGTTTGTTCCCGATTCGCACGGGGGTTCTTGCGCCGGATTGGATTGTAGTTGATGATCGTGCGGACGGGGTCGGTGCTGCAGGTGTACAGGGAGCAGGGTACGTTCATCGTCCCTTCAGTGAGAGTATTGTTCGATCTGTGGCTCACTCCCTTGGTCTTTCTCCTGGGTCCGCCTATCTCATCTTAGGGTTTATGGGACCAACGATCAGCAAGCTGCATTGGGTCAATGGGTCTGGAACGAACGCCTCTCGTGGGTGGATTAAACAAGATATATATAAGTTTTCTACATGGGTGTATGCATAACGGTTGGGCAGAGTTATCGGGAGGGTAGAGGTGATCAAGTTGATCGAAGTACTCTGAATACAGAGCCTGGAGCTCATACTTTTTGCAATCAATAAGTGTAGGGGAGTTCTGACAACCAACTCACTTGGGCGCGGGTGACGATGTTGTTATAGAACTGAATACGGTTATTATTATGGCTGTCATACTTCATGCCCTCGGTCAAGTGTGTTCGGAACACTCCGGCAATGCCGTCCGTCGCAGTCGCGTGCAATCTGTCAGTCGGGAGATATCCTGACAAGGAGGACGATGAGACCGGCATGCAAAAGTAAAAGCAACCCTACCCATCAGTGTGCTGAAGTGGACAGGGACTACCAAACGAGACTTGCTCGGCTCGTCTATGGTTCTCGACTTCCCCATGCCAGAGGATTTGGCAATAGTTGTGTACTTCACGTCCACTTGCCGCTCATAGCCTGGCGTGGTTTGACCCATTGTGCGACAGAGTCTTTCGATGTGACTCCAGAGACGTTGATGCGCGTTACCAATGTGCGCCTGCGCCCATGATTTCTCGATAACTGTTAATGCAACCAGCGAGTAAATCACGGTGGCTTGAAATAATGATCATTGCGCACCGTCTGGTGATGATATCCATTTCATCATGCCACTATCTTGACACTTCGGACCCGCTTGCTCGGATAGTGGGTACAGTTCCTCTACAGCACGTTAGGCGGTGGGATCAAAATAAAGAGATACCACGATGAACATACTCATTAATCGAATATTTTGGAAAGCCTGCATCCACCCCCGCTCCATCACCTGCTTCATGATGGCAATCTTCGACTTGACGAAGGCTTCGCATTCTTCGAGAGTCAGGTATTTTTCTAGCGTTGTCCCCCCGCCGTCATGCACGGCTTTGACAATTATTGTCAACAACAGGCCCAACACCTTCTCGTCAGCTTTGAATGAGTCAAACGAAGGCCGCAACGTATCCATCCAACCATGAACACATCGATCCTGGGCATGGTGGCTTTCGGGACCGGCGAAGGAGCCCGCGATGAGCTCTAATGCTTCAGGTTCCGTGTTCATGACAGGTGAAAGCTTGCGAAATTGGGATTAAAAGTAGGACAACGATGGGACTGAGAGAAAAAATCCACCAAGCGGTGGTTGGAGAGAGGAAGACAACCTGAGGAGCCCCATCGCGGACCAAACCTTGGGATGAAAAGAAATGGGGACACCAAATCGAGCTTTCATAGCACAACCAGGTTGTGGGACTTCGATTGTATTGGCAACTCCTCCGGCCCATGTCAGAACATAGATCTTGCAGTTCCCCATAGCAAGGGCTGATTCAGGACAAGCAATGGACGAGGTTAGCTTATTTTGGATTTGTCCATAACTAGTTGCTGTCACCGACATCCAATATGCCAGCGAAGGCCGTGAGTAACCACTGAGTCTGACTGCATAGCTGACAATGGCAGGAGTTGGTGATCCTCTCCTTCCCTGTAGGAAATCCGTCCCAGTGTCCGGCGGAGATGGGGATCCAGATCTCTTGGCGCCCTTGTTAGTCGACGCATAAGTGAGTTCTGGTGAAAGTGTGGGCTCCTTCTCAGATGGAAATTCAGGGGAAATGAGCTAAGTATCTCCGAAACTCTCTGGTGATATTGCCCCCATTCATTTTGTTAAGAATGAGTGCTGTCTCTAAAAACAAGGTGCGAAGGAACGTGCAGCTGCACAAGAAAGAGTGACGAACTGAGAGTGGCTCACTCTGTGTGCTTCAAATCCGCCGTTCTCCGCTCTCTTTTGCATTCCTGACCCCAGCTATTCTCGAGTATGGAATACCTACAAGGACGAATTTGCAAAGTCATGAACTTGAGAGTTGAGTATCATTGATTAGAGGACTCTACATTACCCACTTCATTTTCACCAGTATTTGGCACCTCAGGAAGTCATAGTTCCTAAGTTCTACCAACCTCTCCAGGCATCGGGTGCATCATCGCCAAGCCCGAGCATCGCTCAAGGGTATCTTTTGCATCCCATCCCTCACCACCATGGAAGAAAGTAAGCGTTGTCTATTGAGAACGCTTCAGAAGCGATGGGTAGTAAGCCTGTGTGGTAAGTTGAAGGATCGGAGAGTCTGCTTGATCTCGACGTTTCACTAGCATATATTTATTCGTTGTCCTGCCTTGGGTATCGCAAATTATAGTTCCATAGGGAGGCAACTTCTGAGCCTTTTGAATGTAGCACGATCGCAAATTTATGGCACATTGCAATAATAATACATACAGTTATCCGGCATGGAAGGTTGGGGACATTATGAAAAAGTATTGGACCACATGTACGACTCTGATTATATCTTGAAGATCCGAGTAAGCATCCAGAACACGAGAACAAGAGTCAAGGTCGAGTGAACATACCCTTTTCTCCCGAAAGATCACTGTACTCTGTGTCAGGGATGACGCAGCCAACTGCCCTAGCCCTAAGCAGCATGGAAGTGTTCTATATTGTCATTCCTCTTGTGCCCCATATGAGATTCACGGATGTGACGTGCAAAATTGTGCCTGGTCAGCTCTACACCACAACCGACCCATTCGCAAGTAGCCATGTCACTCTTCTTCATATTCCTAATGCCATGCACCTCCTTGAAATGTGCTGGAATGTCTTTGCAAGACATGTACACCCCACAGTACTCATTGTTCCACCACTGACAAGGGATGTAGCAGAGGGTGGGCCCTGTGGTGCCCTGCAAAGTAGTTAATGTTAGAGAATGGGCATCCGAGGAGTATTTTGATACGCGACATACTGGAGACTGCGTAGGAGTCATCTGGGATTCATCCAATGCGTGACTGAAACCGCTCTCGTATGGCATGTCTTCAATGGGGGTCAAGTACGAAGGATGGATTCGAATAAACTGTGCTTTTCAATGCAGAAGATTGGTGGTTAGGCAGGGTTTCATCTTCAGGAACTTCATAGAACTCCATGGCGGTTGGACGGGGAGCGAGGGTAATGATGCAGAGCGGAGAGCAGGTGTGGTCGAGAACATGGAGCACGGGTAATGATAGAGCGGAGAACAGGTGTTGTTGGTAGAGCTGAAACATAGAGTGCGGGGAGCAGGTGTGGTAAAGAACATGGAGCGCGAGTACATGTTGCGACGCCATGATTGCGACAGGGGATCCTGGAGCGCAAGCCTATCGGCGCAGTCCTGAAGGCGCATTATGTGAGGGCATTGAGCGCTATTGAGACTATCGGGATGAATCCTACAGATCTCTTGCCGAAGAGCTTGGGGATGCTTGGGGATGGCTTACCATTACGAGAGGGTGTAATTATCGTCGTACATCGGCACGAGCACGTTGATGGAAGGAGTGCTTAAATGATGGCATGTAAAAGATGTCGGATATGTTGGAGTCTTCTGGCAGAAGCCACGCGGAAGGAGAGGTCGAAGGAGCGGTCTGCGGGAGCGCCGTTCCAAGATCGGGTGCCACTAAAGAAAGGTACATAGTGCGATATTATATTAACTGCATGTGTGAACTTACGAAGCTTTCTTCGGGAGCCACATAAGTTCCCCGAACTATGTCCCTCCCAGCGCAGGATGAATTGAGCACCACAATCTGAATTTTTTCGTTCGTTGACCACAATGGCATGCATTCAGACAGGTGGTACCTGGTTACTTTGCTTCAAACCTAAACAAAGAGGGGAGGAGGGCCTCAGATTGTCTAGGAGTGAGTATATTCACAGACATTACCGAACGAATATCATCCAAACATTCCGTGTGGGTCTAGCGGCCAGTACCCTGCGCCGCTAGGTGATTCGTTATTCTGCCTATTGGAAAGCCTGGGGGGGTTCACAACGAATGATGTGAGTGATACTCTCATTGTCTTTGGGCCACAGCTTGAGGACAGAGTGCCCAGTCGGACGGTGCTCCAGAGCGCAAAATCTTGATGAGTTGGAGATGGTGCTTCATCATCAGTGTTGGATCACAAATATCGTCCAGGGGCGACTCGGAACGGCCACGCGAACTGAACATGTAGCCTACCTCCAAGAAGGTAATAGTCACCCACATCAGGAAAAACCTCTCTACTAGTATACGCTCGCGAACAACACTTTCTGTCTCCTGCGTACCCACTCGATCGTGAGTTCCTTGCTTGCCGAGTCTCGCCAGAGCTTGCATTAAGCCGTCATGCTCGTTTCTTTGGCACAGTATCCTCGCCAATTGAAACCACCACCGACCTCACGAAATATCCAACGTCGCTCACCCACACAGCATACGTATCTTGGTCTCGTACGACAGCTGGTCCACATGGGGCCATTCTTGTTTCGCACCCCTCTGCTCCCTGGGACCAGATTCGGGCAACAGAAGGTTGGGCGGGTCTTCAACACACGAACGTCTTGAGAGGCTGGTTGTCAGTCTACCCACCATCTTCCGTCAACAGTAACTCGGATGCTCAGCCTTTGCTTCGTACCGAACTTCTCCAAGGAGCTTTCTTCACTGTTCTTCCACCTCCTGATTCTTCCCCATACCCCATTCGGACACTCAACTTCTCTATCACCCTCCAATTCCCGTGTGTTCCCACATCTTCCTTGCACCACGTCGAAAATGTTCCAATTCAGCACGTTCCTGCTCACTCGGTAACCCCTCACATCGTTGACGGCACGCCCTTTGGACGAGCAATCGGTGTCGGGTGCAATGTCTCGATTTTGGACACCAGATGGATGCAGGACAGGGTTCTTGGTCAGTCATCAGCGCCAGAGTTATTCCTGGTCCGACACCTCTTCCACCTTCGCTATTACTCGAACTCCTCGATGGGATACCGGTACACATTGTACCGACGCAAACGTGCATTGCACCCCTCTTAATGAATATCGCGGCAACTGAAAGAGTCTCCGGGGACGTGAAGGAATTGAATGTTGTGCTTATATGCGTCCCATCTTCCTCCAGTTTGTCGCCCAAGGAAACTGCCAGTGGCGGACGATAGGAGACTGGCTATGATGGGTTGTTTGTCCTCAGGGTTTCGCTTCCGATCACTCATGTCTCGATGTGGACGGAAGATGAGCATGTTCCTATCCACGCTGCCTACTTTTATGCCGGGTAAATGCCCACTATATTCGTGGCGAAAACCCCGAATGCGGCTTTTGGAGATGTTGCTTCGGGGGAGGACAAGAAGACCAACAAATGTAGAGGCAACGAGCCCATTCTAGCTCTTCGTGAGTCCAGCCCGACATCCATATATCGATACAGGATAAGAAGGCTTACGATGGATTCTAGACGGCGCTGGCGTAGACATCATTTTGCAATCTTTCTGGGCGGACGCTCTTCCACGTCAAAAATACGCGTGGATCGTGATGCCACAGGGACGAACTGCTTGGGTATGTCACTTCTCTCTTGTCAAAACCTTTTAACATCCTCCACAGGGCCTTGATTGGCACGGTCCCTCTTCCAATGATGCATTCGCTGCTGTTTCAACACTTTCGAACATTTTGTCCACCTCTGGTGATGGTCGATGGGTCAAGTGGGGCTTCCGTATCACAACTCGTGTCGTCCTCATGGGCCACTCAAATGGTGGACAGGGCACTTGGTACATGGCTAGTCGAATGCCTGATCGAGTGTGTGCTGGTGCGTCCTCGATGTCAGTGTATGCGACTTACCCTAAGCATTACCGATTTGTTTAGTCGTCCCGGCGGCTGGCTATATCAAATCTCAAGCTTACATTTCATGGTCCATGAGCCATTCCGCGCATTTCATAGATCCAGCATTGCGCGCGATACTGGATAGCTCCCTCACACCAGACGATAACGACCTGTTCCTCGGAAATTCGGTGGGGAAACCTGTGTTGGCATTGCATGGGTGGGTCCCGCGGTTTGATTGTTATATGAAGGGACCAGCTATTGTGTTGGTGATTAATGTGACCAGAGGCACCGACGATAACGTTCCGACATGGCAAACGCGCGAACAAGTCGGGATATTGAAAGCCTGGGATCCAGATGCGGATGTGACGTATGTTAAAGTATACATGTATCGCGCTTGCATCGGTCACTGATACAAACGTAGGTACCACGAGGATCCTGGACAGCCCCATTGGTATCTCGACGTCTTGTCCAACGAACATGTCCAAGCCTTCTTGGATCGAGTATACTTCTCCAAGCGTTCTTATCAGCCGTTGCGTTTCACACTTACGGTTGCAGTGCCCGCCGAGAGTGGGTCGATGAATGGATGGCACATACATGCGCTGACTACGCCAGGAATGTGGGAGCCTATACATACTTATGGTGTATTCTTAAGATAACGTGGTGGTGTGGAAATGGATAGGCTGGGTCGACTACAGGTGAGGAGTTCGGAGGCTCCTGGCGGACGAGTAGAAGTGCGGACGACGAACGTCTCCGTGTTCTCGCTTGGTCATGCTGCTTGGGGTGCTATGTATGGCCGGGAGCGAGAGCGGGGTGAGAACACGATGACGGTTCTCACCATCGACGGGGAAGAAGTTCAAATCCATTCTGGTGACTTGATCCAAGTGATCTTTTTCGAAGGATGTCAACGCCTCAGGTCTCCAGCACAAGTCAACTTGGAGGGTACGTTGACATATGCCTTCTTTGTGAGGCGCTCTGTATAGCATATCAGGTCCTTCCGCCAATCTCTCCTGTATACCCACCGTATCAGCGTCTTCAAGCAATTCTGAACATACAAGCCCCGTTGACCTTACTTGTCCCCACCCTCAAACGCTCTTCTGAACTCTCAGCAGCCCTGCGAATCGCACACATGCTCCAGCTCTTCCACGCGCTCGACGCACAGATACTCAGCATTCGTGATATCCGCGGCCTTGGAACGGACGTCGCTGACACACGCAATGGGAATCCGGGGGGGAAACCTGGTTGTCATTGGGTGTGCCAATGAGCCAAACGTTCTGGGATGGCTAGCACGTATAGGAAGTGCGTGGACGTTTGTTGATGGGACGTGGCATTTTCACAGACAGAAATTCGATCGACCATCCTCGGGTATGTATCAGTCTAATAGCTTTATACTTTTTCTCTCACCCATACTAAACCTGACTTCATAGCGATTCTATTCCTTCAATCATCCCCATTTAACTCACAAGGTCTCTCGCTCTTTGTCCAATCGACAGACACGAGAGGCCTCGAGCGTGCTGTTCGTTTGTTCCTGATTCGCACGGGGGTTCTTGCGCCGGATTGGATTGTAGTTGATGATCGTGCGGACGGGGTCGGTGCTGCAGGTGTACAGGGAGCAGGGTACGTTCATCGTCTCTTTCAGTGAGAGTGTGTTCGATCTGTGGCTCACTCGTTCGGTTGTTCTCCTGGGTCCGCCTATCTCATCTTAGGGTTTATGGGTCCAATGATCAGCAAGCTACGTTGGGTAAATGAGTCTGGAACGAACGCCTCTCGTGGATGGATTGACAAGATACATATAGGTCTTCTACATGAGTGTATGCATGATAGGCGTGCAGACAAGACGACCATGATTTTGAACTCGAAATCGGACTAACAAGATGCGTGGAAACTTGAAAGGGTTACGATAAAGTTACGATACCGTCAAGCTAACCACCAATAGGACACGAATGGTGTTGGACAGATTGAAGTTTGAAACAACTATTCGAACGGCGGCGTGATCTTGACCCACTTCTGCCAATGCCCTGGATGGCGTCCTCCACTTGGAACGCGTGACCTCCGAGACCCGTCAGGATCATATGTAAAGAGTTTCCTAGGCCTTTGCGATATCTGTAGGACTGCAGGCCAAGTGCTCTCATCCTCCGCAACCTCCTTGAAAATCTGAGAACCGAAACCTGCCACCCAGAAATCATAAGAGGTATATGTCTCCGTTGCGCCAGTGGTGATGGCCTTCAGCTTCGGTGTGAGGTCGCTCCTGACATTGAGAGGCGCCACCGAAGAAGATGCTGCGGCAACGGCAAACACAAACCGTATGATAGGAATGTTGGCGTTTGGAGTGATAACCACTTCAAAGCGGCGAGGGTCCATATCAGGGTGGAACATCGGGACCTGGGGTTTTGTCGTGTACTTGGCATCGTTCTTGACTTGAATGAAGATGACACCAATGTTGTCGCGCCTGATTTCGTCTCCTTTAAGGAGGAAGGGTGTGACCGCATCGATGCCCCTCTGATGACCTCCGCAGTGCAGTGCAGCACCACGTGCCATGAGGCAGAGGAGAAAATCTACAACGATGATCTCTTCGTGTGGTTTGAGAAAATGAGTGAAGAACACCTTGCTATCTTTGAAGGTATCCTCCAGAGAGTGAGTGTAGTTCCGACTACCCCATGACCGGAATTCCCAACCTGTCGAACGCAAGAGGGTAGTAGGGTTGGCAAAGAGATTTCGCAACAGATCTGGGACTGTGCACCAGCGGCGACCATGGAGAGGGACTCCATCACTGCCTGGTCTCCCAACGGCTTTGTCGCGGGCTAAAATGAAGAGCAATAAGATGACCAGCTCCCCCAGGGCCCCTTTGTTCACAGAAAACCCATCCAGTATGGTCTTCAACGCCCGAGCAGGGTGGAAATCTTGATCACGTGACATCAGGTAATACGCTGCCTCTGACAAGAGGGGTTCCGAAGGGGATGTCGTGACGATACTCTCAAGGTTGTCTTCGATTTTGACGACAACCCTCATGTGAGAGGCAACTTGTTTTGTTTCTTTCATGGTGATGTGAGAGGTATAGGTCTGATGTGTGGCAGTGGAGATGAGCGACGTATAGGTAGCCGAGAGGAATTCTATTGGGACTCGTTGGGCAAGGCAGGCGAGTTTCTGGTGGTCATCCAATTCTGCGTTAGATGGTAGAGGCAGAGAGATGCCCCCTAATAGCTTGTAGGCAGCAAACCCGACAATTGCAGGAAATTTCCCCTCGTCATAGACAGAGAGCCATCTACACCAACGCTCAGTGAGAAATTATCCGCAATAAGCAGACTATACTTACAAAGGACGACCATACGATACAATGCGGGCATTCGATGTAACATCGGAGAGAAGTTCCTTTTCGGAGAAGTCCACTTTCACCGCACTGAGGTCGAAGTCGAGGTCACAAAATGGCTGTAAAACAACACCAGCGTGGGCCATCTGGCTAGATGGGTCATGGTCCGGGGCAGGGGTGATAGAATACAACGTTCCAGACGTGGAGAGGACGATTGTGAATACTGGCTCGTCCAACAGACTTCGTATTGCACGGCGAAGTTCACCAAAGCGAGTCCATGGCTGTGCAGAGCTACTGAGCATAACAGTTGTCATGTCGTGGACCTCGTCGAAGGCAAGGAGAACGAGAGGAGCGTTCGAAGTGTTGAAATCCACCCTCCGTCTCTTTGAGGAAGGCTGGCCAGTTACTTGTAGATGTTTCTATTTGACAACGTTGCCCAAGTGTTGAAAGGCAGCTCGCAAAGGAAACTTTGTTGACAACAGCTCGCGATCTATTGGGTCATCGGAAGGATAGAGGCGATCGAGTTCTTTAAAGTACTCTGAATACTGTTACGGTGCCCTCACAAAGCACGCTACGTATCATGGACTTAGCCATTTCTCCTCGCTTTGCTATCTTATCTAATCTCTTCAGGATCTTATCTTATGATCATATCTGATCACAGACATGTGGTATTCCAGTT